>JAJDFF020000136.1:67500-80602 GCA_021527025.2 Geoglossum cookeanum
TTTGTGCGGGCCATGCTGTTGTTGGTCCATGTCTGGTGCGCTGACGTCGACGAGGTGCGGAAACTCTAAGCGACCCTGCCGCTTGCAGTGTCCAGTGTCTAGCGTCCACCGAAAAACCGAGAAACCAAGAAGGGCTGCCGTAATATACAAAGAACGGGATTGCAATACTATGCACATGTACATGTGGGAACATTACCATGCCTGTAAGGTGTACGGAATGCATAGTAGCGGTAAGGAATGGGAATGCATGTACATGTACAATATTGTACGTGTACGTATTCTGCGCACATACATAACCATACAGAACGAGGTGCGGTGTCGAAGTAGTAGTGCCATGTATGTACGAGTACAATATTGTACATGTACGGGTACTAGTACTGCTACACGGTACAATACCGTGGCTGTCCTGCGTCGCACAAGTACATGTACCGCAAAATACAGTAACGTGTGTGTGCAGGTATGGCCCGTGTGTTCCCGGGCGGGCGCCAATAAATAACCCCAGGGCTGCTGACGGCTGCGGCTCGGTCGTTGCCAAGCCGCCAAGAATGCACGGGAAATCTTGGGAATCGGGCGTGGCTGTTTTGTCTGGCGGTTTGATTCGATCCCGCGCTGGGCTCGACCCGCTTGCCCCCCCCCCTGCTCGGATGCGCGGAGTGCGTCTGCCTTGCGCTGGACTGGACGGACGGCGCGCGAGTCGGAGCCAACCAGCTGCTGCGGCCGCGGCGGTGCCGTTTCTGGAATCGTTCGGAGCTTTTCCCACATCCCTTTGCATACGGATTGCATACATGGTACAGTACATACTACAGTACAGAGCAAGAAGTAGATCATGCAGCAGAAATCAGTCATGCCCCCGAGCAGCAGCCACGGTGAATCTCCGCCTCCCCCACACACACCACCATCTGTCCCCATCCGTTCCCCATCCCTCTGTTTCCTGGCCCTGCTCGCCGATGTCCCTGCACCTGCGCACCCGCAGGAGCGTGCCACGGACCGCAGAGTATATTGCGTGTATGTATGTAATTGTAATGTACGTCTGTGGGCGCGGACTCGAAAGCATATGGTACTATGCTCGCGTACATGTACATGTGCAGTACTGGCATGTAGTAGTCGTAGCAGTAGTAGTAGTAGGAGTCATCATGTTACCGGCGCTGGCAAAACGGTGAGTCAGTCCGGATTGGAATCCGAGTGATTGCCAACAATTTCCACTCGTGCTCCAAGCAAAGTCCTCTCTCACTGTACAAGCACCTGTGCCTGCTTGCACATGTAGATACGTGGGAAGATTGTTCTCCGCTCATCTAATCTGCCCTCTCCTCTCTGCTCTGTACGGCGTTCCTCTCTTCGCCGCTGCCTACGAATCCGGCGGTGGGAGAGCTGCCGTGGCCGTTGGATGGGCCATCATCTGCTTCGCGAACGAAAATCGCTCGCTCGCTCGCTTTTGCTGCGCATGAGTCGTACACCCCAACGCCCCATTCCTGACGGCGTCGGGCCAATCAGCCGCCATCGGCCCATCCCAAGCTCCTCTCCTGCAAACACCTTGACACCCTTACCTCTTACACCTACCTAACACGCTACCTAGCCCACTGCCTCACCCCCCCTCCCCCCCAATCCAGAGCCCACAGTCCTCCGTCCAGTGCAGACCATCCCCTTCCGTACCAGATACATGCCTCTGTGCCCTAGTGCGGCGCTGGTGGCTTTTCTGGCAGGGCCCGCGTCCGCACAAAGTCCCTCTCTTCTCTCTTTAGCTCTTGGGATAGCGCCGCTGCTGCGAGCACTCTTAACGAGGTGCACCTTCAGGCTACGCCCGATTTCTCTCTTGGCTTGCATACGCAAGCCCGTGAGGCACATACCAGAGTGAGTGCGTTACCAGCCGGGCGGCCTCTGGTGCTCGTCTCTCGTTCCTCGTCTCACTCTCCCTCTCTCCCTTTGTCGCGCTCGTCGCTCTGTCTCTCCTCTCCCCGACCGTCTAACGAGGGCCCTCTCTCGATCGCCCCGGCTCCAGGCTCCTCCTCCCCGTCTCTTCGCACTTCGCACTTGCTCGTCCTTCTCCGTCTCGCACGCTAGCAAGCGACCGCGCGTTTTGCAGCCGGATCGCCGTTTTCGCTGAGGACTGCTTTGGTTTGGGAGCAGAATCGATAAGGTTTCATCGCTCCCGTCGCCTTCCCATCATTCATCGTCGGACCTCGCTTCCAGCGCCTGGCCGGTCGCACTCTCCTTGCCATCCCCATCATCTCTCTCCGGCCGTCGCAACCACAACAGTGGCCTTCGATTCAACTGCGCTCCTTTGCCAAGTGCTTTTCGCCATTACTCTTCTTGTAATATCTCCCTTTTATTTGCTCTCGCCTGCACTCAGGCTTTTGTCGCGATCGGCTCAACGCGATTTTGGCGGCGTCGTCACCTCTTTCCCTCGCCTGTCCTGGAATAATAAAAGTTTCGCGCGGCGGCAAAAGTCGCGACCGGTCGCATGAGAGCAACCTCGCTGCTTCGGCGTCCCCAAAACGTTGCGGTCTAGCCAACAGAGCTCTTATGTTTCCTCGGTTTTCGTGGATCTCAGAGCCCAAGGGCAATCCGGTCGCCAAAATCATGGCTTCACCTGGACGACGGAAGCCAGTGCTCGAAATCCCGGGTACTGGGAAACTGAAGCGGAAGAGGGCGGAAGATGATGAGCGACTAGGGGCTGTAGAAGATGGGCGGCGTTCACCTCTGCGGGTACGGCTAGATGGAGGGACGGTTCTCGCAAAGGTGGTGGGCCACGATGAGTCGTATGTTGCGCTGGTGGAAGAGCAGCTTCGTAAGGAGGAGGGTGGCGGCTTGGGCGAAGTGAATGAGGTTCAAGCGCAGTCTGGCCTCCATCCAACGGAACAGCTGCCTGTTGCAGTGAAGGATGTCGGGGCATGTTCGCAAGCTATCCCGGATATAATAGGTAAGTGCTCTCCAGATTTTTCCACATCATCACATGGTACTAACATGCTACCTGCACATGAAGACGCGACGGCCCTCAGCCCCCTACAACAAAAAATTGAATCGCATTTTTGCCTCGAGATCCTCCTCAAGCACCGGGAGCTGCAACTCATAGAGCAAGAACTTGCAAAATGCCAGGTCGCCCTTGAACAACTGCGGCGCTGTCAGTTGATCCCGTATCCCTCGACTGCATCAACACCCACCGAAATGGTGAATGTTAGTAATGGCGCTGGGCCGGCATTATTCCCGGGAGTCGGGGAAAAGACCCCAGAGTCCCCCGCACCTTGGGGCGTGACTGACGGGCCATATACCAAGCATTACGCCAAATGGCTTATTCCTGATGCAAGGTTCGATGGAGCAGCGGATGAAGACAGCCTTGCTGTCGCGGGCAAAGGCATATTCGAAGGCCGAGCAACTCGAGGCAGTCTAACCGACTCTGCTACTCCTCTCTCCAGCAAATCCAGGTCTCAACGTGGTTCAGCTGGTGCCAAGCTCCAGGCGCTTTCTAGTGGCTACCCAACAGCGAGAGAGAAAGCAGGCCCATTGATCATCAAACGCTCGGACGGGCAATACGTGAAGCTTGTCTGTTTGGATTGCGAGCGCGGTGACTTTTCCAGCGCTCAGGGTTTTATCAATCACTGCCGAATTGCACATCATAAATCGTTCGAGAGCCACGACGCAGCTGCTATGGCCTGTGGCCAGGTTATCGACGGCGATGGAACGGCTTCCGGATCTAACGATGGGCCCGCAACCGGTGTTACGGGGCTAGTACACCCGCTAATTAGAACCGCACCCACTACTCCAACTCCCGCGGTCTCTAGAAAGCTTTCGTGGGTTAAAGGAGCAACCTCAGGAGGTCTAAGAGATCAGACTGCAACATCCGCCGGGGACTTAAACAATAACAACATTCCGTTGGCCGAGCGACGGAGAAGGGCTCCACTCGGTCCAACAAACAAAACAACTACTACCGAATCACTACAGGAAGATGGAGCCCCAGATTTTATCCCCTCTCTGCAAACACCCCACCTCTCAGCCTTGATGAAAAAGAAGGGCTTCAGCGGCAACTTGGGCGAAATGGTTGGCGAAGCGGCTAAGAAATTTGAGCTTGGCATGTACTCTTCTACAGAGGACGAAGAATGCTGGAAGGAGAATATAGCTTCTGATTCAGCAACTAAGGAAAGTCAGCAGCGGAAACGAAGACGTCCATTCGGTGGTTATGAAGGGGCATGTGATGAAGATGAATCATACGTTGTGGGGGGCAGAATGCCAGCGAGATCAGGCATGTCACCTAACCAGATGATGCTGGGACGGCCAGGCAGCAGTAAGGGCCTAGATAAGGTTGGAAGAAAGCCCGGTGGTTCGTTGTACACTGGAACATCACCACATTCGCCATATCAACCCGCCCACATCGGCCTATCATCCAATCCACCTCCAACAAAACACCAGGAAGACGAGGGTGTTGTTATATTAGATCACCCACAGGCTGCCATTGACCTCAGCCCTCACACCAGCTCCGCCAGCGAATCACTTCCCAACGCTCCATCCCTCGTCTCTGATGACGGCGACTACGCTGCCAATTCCTCAGATGATTCCGAATCCCCCTGCTCCGTCGCCGACGCAGACGATGAAGACGACGTAATGGACTTTGGAGTTGAAGTCGGCGACTACGACGACGAGACCACCGGCTGCGGGAGTGAAGCCACTACCACAGATGCAGATTTAACCTCACTTGGCGGCAAAGGTACTCCTTTGGGTGGTAGAGTCAAACATGCATCTGGCACGAAGCAAAACGGAGTCAGGAAAGTCAAAGACGTTAGAGCTTCTAGAAAGTAAGCGAATTTATCAGGTTCTAAGACAGGTTTAGTTTGACACTTTTGTGTGTTGTACGATGCTTTTTTTTTTTTTTTTGCACAAATTGTCTGTCTGTTACACCACCTTTTTTGATGGTGGTGCGACGAATATTCCTCTTCTTAATACCTGGGGGGGGCGAAACGGACTTTGGAGCCTGCCACACAGTCTTCACCCCCATTAAAAAAAATTGTTGTTCTATTTCTTTTTTGCTTTCTTGTATGTTCTTGTTAAAGGTGTCACGAGGCGCGGGGGGGTGGAGGGTGGACAAACGATTTGTTTTCATCCCCGAACCCAAAATTTTTTTTGTGTTCCAGGAAAGGGAAGAAAAAACCAAAAAACCAAACTTTCCCCCATCCATCTTCAGTTTTTGTGGACTCAGGGCAGCATTTATAAGCGAGACACCTTTTGTTTCGTTTTCTTGTTCTTTTTTTTTTCTTGTTCTGTTCTCTTTCCCCTCCCCCCCCCCTTTTATTTTTTTTTTGAACTTCAAGATATTCTGAGCTACCCCCCTGCTTCAATCCCCGTCGTCCCTCTTCTTCGAGAGTCCTTCGAGAGATACCTACCTACCTACTTCTAATTCCTACCTCCTCCTACAAAACACACCTCATTCGGCTATCCCATCCATCTCCCAAGCCGTATCCCCCACATTTTGCAGGGGTTTTCACGCCGCTCTCACCTCTCTCACCCTCCCCTCATCCTCTTCATTCTTGTAGAATACATTACCAAAAACCCCTTTCCCCCTTCCTTTCTGGCGAACTTGTTGCCTGCCCGGTCCTTTTTTTTTTGTATGGGTGGATGCGGGATTGGGAGGTGATGTGGGAGAGGAAGTACTTGTAAATATAGATATTAGACTGCTCAGAACCAGATCACAGGTCAGATATCGGTACGAAATGGAAATGACGCTAGGCCGTTTTCTAGATTGCCTAGTACGCTTGCTGACCCGGGGAGCTAAACTAATTTACTTCGTTTTCTAAGCTAAGCTTTAATAACTTCTCTAATAGTTGATAAGCTATAAAAGCACAACGATGATAGTGTAGCACAATTACCGCCCCAGCTGGTACCAATAACAACAATTATACATCCCTCCACCTTATTATCCTACACCTTCCCGTCACGCAATAATAGCTTGGACAGCCATGTCAACACCCACATGTCAAGCAAGCCCTCAGATCAACGCTTTCGTGACCCAAGCCTGTGTTCCGGAATATCCATCTGCAGCTCATCTACATCCGAGTCATTGGTTACTTCCTGAATCTGTAGTCTTTCCATCATCACCTCATCACTCGTGCCCTCGGGGATGACTGCGATTTGTCCCTTATGGCTAGTTTCCGTCCCCATAGCGCTCATACCGCTTCTCGCTCTAAGTGTTTTTGACCTCCTAACAGACAGCATATCCAGCCCCATCGCTACGACACTGCCTCTAGAACTTCGAGTCAAGTCTGCGCTTGCACTTGCTCGCAGGCCGCCCAGTCTCCCGGTTAAAGCTTCAATATCCCTCGAAATAGTCTTACGTTTCGCTTTCTTTGCTGTGACACCGAGGCCAACTTCCTTTTCTTCCTTCTTACGCTTCAAGCTCATAGAGGACATCCTCCCCTCATGGCTGGTCTCGCTTGGTGGTTTTTCCTCTTCCCCAAAACTAAAGGCGGCTAGCCTTTTCCGGCCATTAGGGTCATAGCTTGGTTCAAGTCTAACTTTCGGTGTCGAATAGCCGACCGGACTGGATGGAATGATCTCGAGACTCACACTCCGGCCAGCGGAAGGAGGAGAGAGGGTATCGACGAACTTGGACTCTCTGCCCGTCTGGGTTGCTGTCGGGAGTATAACAAGGGTATTAAGAAGACGAGATTTGCGTTTGTCTTTGAACGAGATTGGCTTCAGAGGCGGTCCTCTTCGATCAACGTTTTCCACCTCATGGTCGTCAGAGAAGGGATCTTCGGCACAGGTACTGCCACCCCTAGTTGCACTCATGCTATCATAGATCGGTAAGGGCTTCCTCCGAATAGGGCTATTAACGCCGGTAAGGGATTGTGCCTTGGAGCTTTTGTGGTTTCTCTCCTCCGCCATCCGCCGTTTAAGCAGGGCCTTCATATCAAGTTCTTCGTCGCCTTCTAGGTCACGCTCCTGCACTTTCCTGAGCCTACCGCTCGGCGAAGAGCAGTCCCCGGTGTCCATGGAAGGTGTCTTTCCTGAGTTAGGACTAAACCTATCAGTGATTGCGTCTCTGACCTTGGCAAAGACCTCCTTGCCCCTCTGTAGTCTTCGTGTTTTCCCCACATCCTTTACACCCGATATGGCATCACCAGCTCGGATCTCCCTCGCATTCTTACTATTAGACAAGGCGATGAGATTGTTTACCCTCAACTCAAGATCTTCAGCATCCGCGATAGTTGTCAGAGCTCTAGGGAAGCGCTGGTTATCGAGGTCCTGCACTATCCTGTGGCTAAGTTCGTGTTCCAGCGTGCGGTCGTGGTGAGATACTGGATTCTGCCGGAGTGGCGCAGATATGAGCCTCTTATTGACCTTTTCCACAGAGGGATTTGGTTTTGCTGGGCTGCCATTAAGATTCTCCGGTTTTACCTTTTGGTTAGTTGACTTGGAAGAAAGAACAACTCTTGTCCCAAGAGCCCTACTCGGCCCAGGTAGTTGCGGTAGAGGCTTGTTCAAGTCGTCGTCCTGGGCCTCCCTCGATTGGCCAATCTTGCCGCTTGTGCCTCCATCATTCTCCTGGCCATTGCTTGATTCCGGACTGCTGTCGCTGAGAGCGTCGCTCTCCAAGAACGGTTTTTCTGATATTGTTGGCTCCCTTGGCAAGCGCGAATAGGCTTGTAGAGGTAATCCATTAGCTTGGAACGTCTAGGAAGGTAAAGGTAGGTAGCACAGCCGATACCTGACCGTTTCCTCCTCCCATCAAGCGAATACTCGTCACCGTCAAACGGGAATGACGACATCAAGGACATCTTCTTTTTCCCATACATGGCTATGCTGATGCAGAGGCCGGTGCAGGTCTGCAAAAGAAAGTTGGGTTGTTCAAGTCGTTGTGAACATGGCCCGGGGGTGTGTTAATTGTGGGCGAAGAGACGAAGCAGTGGAAGACAGGATACAAGTGCAGAAGTTTCCCCATTTGGTTTGACACACCAGTTTGCCCGCAGTAATGGAAAGCTAGCGCGCACAGGTTCAGGGCTCTGCTAGCATAGTATAGGAAAGCATGACGGGAATAGCTCATTGAAACATTCAACAAGCACTCTTACGACAGAGACGGCTACAGTCTGGCGGATACCCCATGAAGCAGGCCCTTCTTGATGTATTCTGCGGATATTCCGGGTATATGACGCGGGAGCAGCTCCCCACACTGCGATTAGAGCTCAGAACGGCAGCAACGTAGCTATTTACGTTGTGCTGTGCACAGGGATAGATGGCAACAACAGCAAGCCAGACCGCTGCTCCCGCTGCTCCTGGCAGGAGGAGTTTGAGCCGGTCTGGCTGGTACGCTTGGGGATTGAGCTGAGGTCGAACCGCTCAGGTTGTCCTGCGCACTGCTCTGCACGCTGCACAATACACATTGATTGTAAGGAGAACAACAGAACAAAGTACGTACTCTCGTGTCTGGAAGCTCGTGATGACTAATTGGTGTCCAGCTCACGTGCAGTGATGCTAATATCTCTTCTCTCATTGGGCCGGAGCCTCTGTCGGATCGGCCTCGGACTCGTCCCAGAATTTGCGGCAAATGGAGCGCTTCGAACACTGAGCTTCAACTGATCCTGCTCCGCGCACAGCCATGCTTCCCTTTCCGTCCTCAAAATCCCACGACGGATCCTAGGATACCGCGCTGTGCGGCCGTTGCTAATACAAGACCGTGGACGGATCTGGACCCGACGCCACGAAGCGTATATCCTTCCACTTCGAACAACCCAGGACATCTACCCGGCGTCCTGCTCCAATCGACCTTTCTACTCCCTGGGGCCAGCTCAGCTTCCACACCGAGTGTCCCCGGAGAATTGTACGATGTCCTTTTCATCTCTCGTTTCAGATCTCGCGTTTCGCGACGTCAGTACCAAAGATGGATCGCAATTTTCAAGATCGAGATCATACGCAAGCACAGCAGCGACAAGTGTGAGCATTGCTGGTGACATCTCGAGTCAGCTTCATGGAGGCTACAGCCACCCCCTTGCAAGGTCATGGCAGGCCGAGCGACAATTGACAAAGGTACTGGGATGCAATCAGGAGAGTCGTCAAAATATCGGGCGTGATTGCTAATATTGCCCCAGTCAATGCTCATCTACCCGCTCTTCATCTCCGACCAGGCAGATGAGGAGACACTCATCCCCTCCCTACCGAACCAGTACCGTCGGGGTATCAACAAGATCGTTGCCTTTGTTGAACCACTCGTCCAAAAAGGTCTGAAATCTGTCATCCTCTTCGGTGTTCCACTGGCCCCCGGAGCCAAGGACACTCTTGGAACTGCAGCGGATGACCCACAAGGACCAGTTATCCAGGCCATTCGACTTCTACGAGCTAAATTCCCGCAATTGTTCATAACGGCTGATGTGTGCCTTTGCGAGTATACGTCTCACGGTCACTGTGGTATCTTGCGTGAAGACGGAAGCCTGAACAACCAACTTTCTGTCGATAGGATTAGCGACGTCGCAATTTCCTATGCCAATGCCGGCGCGCATTGTGTTGCCCCATCGGACATGAATGACGGACGCATTCGGGCCATAAAGCTAAAGCTTATCGAAGCAGGTATCGCACACAAGGTTGTCCTCATGTCATACTCTGCCAAGTTTTCTGGCTGCCTCTACGGACCATTCCGCGATGCGGCGGGATCTTGTCCCTCATTTGGCGACAGGAAATGCTACCAGCTTCCTCCAGGCGGCCGCGGACTTGCTCGTCGAGCTATCACACGGGATATCCAGGAGGGCGCAGACATCATCATGGTCAAGCCCGCGAGTTCCTATCTCGACATTATCAGCGATGCAAAGAATATTGGGAAGGATATGCCCGTTGCGGCCTACCAGGTATCCGGGGAATTTGCGATGATTCACGCAGCAGCAAAAGCAGGAGTATTCGACTTGAAAACAATGGCATTCGAGACTATGGAGGGCATAATTAGAGCCGGCGCCACGATAGTTGTGAGCTATTTTACACCGGAATTTCTAGACTGGCTAAGCAATTAAAAAAAAAAATTTTCAAGGCTCCAGTTAGTACCGGCGGGCGCAACCCCCTGAGCTTTTTTTCTCACCATTTCCCCTAGTACGGATTACCTCGGTCATCAAAGGACCAAATGTATGTATCTACGCACCTACTACGAGACGATATGATAAACAGAAGAGCAGGAGTATTTTTTTGTTCCTTTCCCAATACAAAAACCCTATTGTACTCTCCCTCTGTCTCACTCTCTCCTCTACGGCGATTCAAAAAAGGTTTATAACTAAAAAAAAGATTTAAAGCTGCTCCAGTTCTGATAGCGGGAAGTTTTGGTTGTTCTCGTTGAGCTCGGCGCAAATTTGTTGTAGCTGTTCTAAGAGAGACCGGAAGTGGATGATCTTTGCTAAGATGCTGCGGAGCTGCTCCGGTGCACTCTCAAGGGCACGGCAGAACTCCGCTGCTTCCTTCCCGATGGAGGCGATGGCACCAACGAGAGCTATTAGGGACATCCCTCACAGGATGGCCAAAGATCGTGTATCCCAGCTGGTTATTTTTCGCTATAGACACGACGAAATTCAATAGTTGACATCGGCAAAAGCAGGGCAACTAACAATGGGTGGAGTATCGTCTTATATCTGAATCTTGTGGGTTAAGACCGCACACCGCAAGTTCAGCCTTGCTGTAGATGAGAAACGGTAATAGCCAACAGTACATGGTAACGTATAGGCTCCTACAAAGATAAATGCATGGAAGTCTAAAACCAAACTGACGAACGGTGGTCTGGCAAGGCAGATCTCAGCCTCATTTGTCGATAACAAGGCTGACATGATGCGAGGCTGACTTGTCAGTTTAACACTGGTTTAGTAGCAAGGCCTTATCTTCGCAGCTAGAAAATCAACTCTATCCTCGCCTTTTACCCTTAGTTGCAGCTACACCTAAAGCTCAAGGTAGGCTAGCTGTGTTCAGTGCTGTGTTAGATACTTCCCCACTATCGTATTGATAGAACCCAAGCCTCCATTAATAATACCATATGATATCACCTTGATTCAGATGCATATTCCGCTGACCCAGTATGAAAACAGTTCAAGCTACCAACTACATTCCAGATGCTTATTCTTCAACCATCGCATCAGATCACTTTGCATTTTTTGGATCCCAAAAATCTTGGGTTCAATGAATGGTGGTATTGCGTATGTAAAACCTATTGAAGAAATCATACTACGGGGATGGGGCTAATATATATTATCAATTAATAGTGTATATGTGGCCAAGTGAACAACCCAGCTCTTTGTAATAGGTTATGTTGTATATGTAACCACAACCGTTGTGATAATTGTTCACTCGTTTGTTTCTTTATGTTGCTATAAAACAATGCCTCGAGAACTACTGTTTGTTAGTATTGCAAGCATATTACTGAGCTCATTTCGAGCAACTTCGGGTTAAATAAAGCTGGCAAATGAGCGAGTTCTTCCCGTCGCTGATCGCCGAGCTGCCCACAGGACTCAGTCCCAACATACGGAGACTTTTAGCTAGCGCTCATTCTACAAGTAGCAATTCAATTAGTTTAATTGGTCTCCCAGTAATTCTATATACCTCTCTTATATCCATTTATATACCCCTAGGTTTAGACAAACAATTCCGATAAATACAGCCCCGTAATCAATGATGTTTTTATGTATTACAAATTCCATCGTGCCAACTAAATAAAACCAGTTATTCCAAAAAAAGAAGTGGGAGAACAAACATGAAAAAAAAAAATTAAAAAATAAAAACTAAACTTCATACTTTGTAACTCGGAGGTACATCTCATCCATCAACCAAAACACCACACTCTTGACTCTCTAGAGACGGGTAATGTTTGGCGCAGAGACCTGGTTGGGTCGTTCGGGGCTGCTTGTAGTAGTAGTAGTAGTAGTAGTAGTAGTAGAAACGGTGATCACAGCGTAGTCACAATGTAAACAATAATTAGGGCTCGAAACCTATCGCCAGCGAAACTTATGTATTGACTTGACTACTGCTCTTAAATACAAGACCCCGCCTCTAGTTATAGACGTCCTTCTGGCAACGTCGGCATTACCTAGGAGGCCTCTAGACTCCGTAATCTTAATCCTGAGACCTATACCGGTCTCAACTATCGTTCCCGCGTAGCAGAAAGCGACGCCGATTCCAATGCCGTGTTCGTGGCATTGCCTCCGCGGCGGCGAGGCACATCACAACAGGTAGAGTTAACGATCCTTATATTATATATCGGCAGATAAGCTAAAAATATCATCTCGTTAGTTTTAACTAAGTTTCTACGACCAAAAAGGAGGAGGGTATATACCTTAAAAAATAAATTTCCATAGCTCAAGACATACCATGCTCTTGCCTAAACACTGATGCTTCCCCGAGCCAAACACCAAATCATTCGTCCGCTCTATGTACTGCAATTCCAACCTAGTGACCTCCAGCCACCACTCGGGATAGAAGAATCTGGCATCCTCCCCAATCACAGACTTATTTCGCTGGATGCTAAACGAGCAAAAGCCAATGCGAGTTCCGCCAGGAACAAAGATTCCGTTGACGATGTCGCCTTGGAGGGGGTATCTGCTTGGAGTTGAGAGCAGGGACAGGCGGACGCATGTGGAGGCCTTCACAGATGTAGGTTTGAGGGTAGGGGAATGTACATGCGGAAGTGTCAGAGATTATGGTGGTGGGACTAGCTGGGGGGTTTTGGGCGACAAAAGTATCTGTTTCGGAGCAGAAAGTGTTAAGAGTATTTGGGCTTGTTAATGTATAAAGCATAGTGGCTCGAAAATCGATAGCTGCTGTGTCGGAGCCGGCTCTACTGTGGGATTGACCCAGCAAGACTACCGGTTGGGCGGGATTTTTATTTTATTTTTATTTTTATTTTTTGATCACAGTGGGACTCGAACCAGGAACCCTTTCAAATGCTGGGTGTGTGCCTGAAATTTTGTTTGATAACCAAAGTATCTAAACTGCACAGCTAAACTACAACTGAACCTTACGTCGGGTACCTTGCTTTTGGTGTTTCCGTTGTCCGGGGGGGGGGGGGTTTTGGCCCAAGGGTCAGGGTTCTACCCGTGGCGGGGTATAAAAGTAAGCGGGGTGCGGGGGGCGGGGGGGGGGGAGGGATAAGACCCACACTGCC
>JAJDFF020000137.1:0-79536 GCA_021527025.2 Geoglossum cookeanum
GGGGGGGCTTGGGTGTTTTTGTGTTTGTGTTTGTGTTTGTGGGGTAGAGAGTAGTTGGGGGGGGGGGGATTCTTTATTTATTTTATTTTTTATTTTTATTTTTTTTTATTTTTCCTTCGGGGGAGGGGGAGGGGGTTCTCGGTGCTGGTTTGGGGCTGGGAGATGGCGTTGGATTGCAACATGGGGGCTTGGAGGTATGTACCTACCGTTGCGCGTGGGTTGGTTAGGGTTTTTCGGGGGTGTGTGGTCGGGGGCTCTGGTGTAGGGCTAACTAAGGCGTTGGGGTTCGGTCGAGTCAAATTGAGTTAGACGAGCCACACAACCCAATTCGGCCAGGTCTTTTCTATCGCAGGCTCTATATAGCCTTTGGAGTTAACATCAAACAGTGGTGCTTCCGTTGTTTTTTCTTTTTTTTTTTTTTTTCTCTTTCTTTCTATCTAGTCTGCCAGTGTGGGTGGGATTGGAAACCCCCGTCACAACAATGCCAAAACGAACAATTAAACACACCATGCACACATCCACTGTTCCTCCTCACCCCCATCCTCCTCTAATTAATCCACAACAGTGGTTAGGGGGAAGAGCTACGCAAAGCTGATTAAGGAAAAGCTTTTTTTTAATCAACGCACAAGGAAACAACCCGAGAACCAAATGAGCAAAGGCAGTAAAGGGAAGGGGGTGAAGGTGATTAACGAAACGGAGGGGGCCGAGGTATGCAATCAAATACTCCATCCCAATTTCCACCTGCCCCTGTATTCAAATGCGCCTCTCCCACCCGCTGTGCGAATCGTCAAGCATTAGTCATGTCATCGTATCGTAAAAAGCATTGCTACGAGCAAGCTGGTTTAAGTCGGCCTGGCCATCTGTCCATCTCATCCGCCAGCGGCGGTGATTATCGAACTTCTAAGAAACACAAATGCCGCAAGCACCAATGGAATCCAGCGCTTTCTCTGGGGCATCTAGCCCGCTCACAATCCCCTCCGGCCCTGCAAGCTCACCGTTCCTCTCGCCCTCCAGCGCCCAGCCACTGACCCACCAGACCGCTGCCTTGATGATCTCCGTGACAACCTTCAGTTCTTCTGCATCACGCGGAGCATAGACCATCAGGAAACCCGAGGGCACGAATCTGGTACACCAACCGCCTCTGGCTAGAGGGTGGCGTTCGCCCCAGCATTTCTCTAGCACCACACGAGCGTCGGCAGGGTGCAAGGTCAAGTGTAGACTGCCGTCCGACGGGTGAGCGTGACAAATCTCTCCATTGCAGGTGCGGTTGACTGGATTGAGAGAGAAGAGGCCGGTCCCGTGTTTCTCAAAGCAAGACGTGCCCAGGGCCAGCCGGGTAGCATGTGTGGCAGCAAGTCCTCTGACAGCCCGAGAAAGCTCGACAAAATTCGCCGGAGTTCCTTTCTGTGTGATTTGTCTGTGCGGAGCAATCCCTGTGACTTTTGGACGGATGCCTGCACGTTTTGGCAGCTTTGTAGCACGTTCGGGCGTCAGATAGCCCAACTGTGGGCGGAGGACTGCTGGTATGGGGGCTGGTATATAGGGGTTCCGCAGTGCGAACAGGCGAAGGAACGTGATACGCAGGTACCCGAGAAAAGTGGAGGGTGTACCGCCTGGGCCAAGATTGAGGAAGGAGGCGTAGTCTTGATAGACAAAATAGAAGAGAGGAGCCAACAAGGTGAGAGCGGAGATTAATATAGGGTTTAGGAGCTGGGCGTAGAAGGTGTAGAGGACGTGAGTATAGGAAGAAGGGACATGTTCATGAGCGGCCACCGGGGCAGAGTGAGCGAGGGACGCCATGACCTAACACACATGTCAATTGAGAGATGGGAGGAGGGAGGGAAAGTCGGGCATTGGATTTCCGGGCAACGCGAGTGACTCGTGTGCGCGCGGGCTTGTGCTTGGTTCATGCGTACCGACAGCAGTTGAAGACGATATGGGCCGGCTTCTACTTGTGTTTTGTATTCCCTGGGAGTCAATTGGGAGGGAGCGGTGATCAGCAGCTTGAGGGACTGACGTCAGAAGAAACGAACGTGGACCAAACCCTGGCGGAATCCGGAACATCCAGAGAATCTCGAGACCGAAGGCAATTGAGGGTTGAGAGAGATAAAGATAACAACTCTTCGAGTGAAGGTTGAGGGTTGGGGGGTTGGTGTTTGGGCTTTAAGTAGTAACGCAGTTACTACGGGGGAGCACTCTGCTAAGGTTTGGAGGACAAACCTCCACTGCAGAGCTCTTCAGGCAGTCTTGTCCAACTCAGCCCGCATTCAAGGCCCTCGGTGTTTGGCGAGCAGCTGACTCGTCCCGTCGAGGGGAAGGGCGCATGAGCTTGCAGAGGAGGGTGGAGTGACAACGATTCCGATGCATGACCGGGTGCAGTTGGCGTTGACGGTCAAGCTGTTGCTAGGCAGAGTTGGGCAGAGCTGGGCAGAGCTGGGAACGGATCTGGGGAATGGCTGATTAAACAGCACATGCGCGGCTACCAAATCAGGCCGTTGACTAACACGGAGAAGAATACTATCTGCTAGTAAGGTAGTATGTGGGCGGTGGGTGGGCATGAGTGGGTAGGCAAGTGGGCAGAGTAGGTATGTGGTCCAGGTGGCATTTTGCTTTTGCGGGCTTCGCTCTCCATTCTCTCCACTCTCTCTACACTCTCTGGGTTTCTCCCTAGGTTCCTCTCTACCTGCAATATAGTGCGTTTGCCACTTGCAAACCTGCTGTGTAGTAGACTACTCCGTACTTGCGTGGGCTCAAGCCACGGTTCAGACAACCACGCACAGCGGGACTGCAGCAGGGGATGTCCATCGGCCGGACGAGATATTCCGTGATCATGCAGCTGGTAACCACTTGCAGGACCGGCCTGTGCTCACTGGAGGAGCATGTCGTCCTCCGGTATGCACTGCGTAGAATCCGACTTCCAGGAATGAATATCACTGTGACAGAGGGCCATCGTTAATCGGCCCAATCGCTTCTGCTCACATCTGCAGGTTCAGGAAGTTCCTGTGGGTTCCTGTGGGTCCACATGGGGAATGGAGAATGGAAATACGGGTGCGAGGCCCTCACCCCATGATCGCGAGCCCAGATCCAGTCACCTGAAAAGGCTGTCATTGTGATCTGTGCACAGACATCACAGACGTCTGTAGTTTGTATGCGCAAAACACTCTCGACTTACACCGAAGCCGAGGCCGCACGACGGCGGCGGGAGGCTGTCCTCACCTCCTGGTGCGAGCTCGGTCAAGATGCCGCCCTCAGCTGACTGTGTGGGCGTCGGGGTCAACCCGCCGTGGTACAATAGACTCCTTGTGCGATAGTGTCGATGGTGTCGACTGTCGATTGTGTCCTCCATTGGGTGCAACGTACTTTAAGCTTTGTCCCTCGAGCGCATACCAGCCATGTCACCGCCCAGCCAACAGTCGTCTGACATACTTTCTCCATTTGCAGATCTCCGAATGGAAGAGGGTATTTGCCCCCAAAAATCACCGTCCCAGCAGCCAAACTCTTGGCGAATCCTCCAGAGATAATCGTACATGATGTGTTGCATTTTCACCTTTCAATATCTGCAGTCGGTATTGGGATTTTCGACCGGACCGACGGCGTGATTGACGGTGCATGCTCGCTATGCAGGTTTAACTAGATGCATCAATTTCGGGGGGTTGAATGGGATTTGTGGTTCATTTTTGTAAGAGTGAGTGCAAAGGGACTTCGTACATACACACATACACACACACACACCCCCATAGGATACGACATATCAGCGGTTAGGCGATGGCCCACACAGCTCCACCAGTCAGGAATCACGGGGAAAGGCTCCGTATTAGGCTGCTGCGCCAACGGTGCACACTGCATTCCACGACAGGTCCACCACAGCCAAATGAACCTAGAGTTCTTGATGCCAGACGCGGATGTGAGTGCTTCAGGCTATGTCGGTTGCCCTTGACAACCACCATTTGGTTGGAATTAGCCGATGTTGTTTTCGCCCACCACCAGTGTAGAACCTGTCCTGCACAATGATGGTTGAATGGACCACGGCATATCTGTGTTGAGTTTCTGACAGACTTTTCCGCGAGCGGAAGCTCTCCCAGACCGTATTTATCTTGCTATTGCATTCCCATCGGGTTGCCGCATGTCTAGACCGGATGATCTGCTCGAATAGTTGTCATTTCTTCGCACTATTATCCGCACCCACCACCTTTTAGGTGGGTATCTTTTGCTCCCTTCCTAAACCCACAATAAGGCGTGCGTCTTGGGCGCGCTCGCGGAAACCGATTCTCATGTCTCTACCAGAAAGATTCCACCCTCTGAACATGATGCGGCGGAGTCAGCAACCAGCATACTCGATATTGCCTGGGGATGAAGACGAGTCACAATGTGTCGACGTCGAAAAGCGCTCGCTGGGCTCCTGTAAGAACTCCGGGCCTGGGTCGCCATTGGATTCCTTAACATCATCTTCGCGATCCTCCTCAGACTCGCAGCTGGACACAACCACAACGCGCAACCCTTGCAGGCAACGGCGGCGGTCGAATAATCCAGGACCCTACAAGCTCCCAAACACGATTGTGCGATACATGTGCTTTGCTGTCATACTAACAATCGTGGTTTTCATAGTGAGTCTGGTGCACATGAGCTGGGTTTCGTCGAGGGCGGTGGAGCTTGGTAGCGGCAGCAGACCACCAGCCCAATGGGAATCCTTTCCTCTCCTAGAGAGGTACAGCGGCGGAATTCGCACATTGGTAATGCGAGAAGAGAATGTCCCAGAATATCCAAAACGGGACGAGAAGGAAGATGAGGTTGTCCCCTCGATAGAGACTCCCGCCGACAAAATTCATCAGAACGTCGAACTGCCACCTAGCGAACCGTTCAATCCTTATCCCGACTATGCTTCGAAGGCGTATCTCTCAGAGTACGAAGATGTCCGCGAATGTTTTCTGGACCCCGACTCAACTATCCGTGTCCCGAAAGTTCATGTATACAAGGGTGTCCCTAGTGGTATGCCTGATCCCATCTTTGGCTCTTATGGCCTTCTCGGCCTTCGGGATGATGTTTGCTTTGAGAGGTTTGGGAAATTAGGGCCCTACGGTTTCGGTTATAGTGATAACACTGGTGGCACGGGAACGGGCATTAACGGAGAGCGCGAGGGCGCCGAGAGCGTTTGGAGAGAAGGTAGACAGGTGGACTTTCGAGCAATCAAATGGGCTGAAGCTCAGAGGCGGTGTGCAATTGCCAACGGCCACCGGTTTAAGGTTAAAAAGAGGATCGAAGGCAATGCACATCCGGATACGGACGCTGTCGATGACAACAGGCCAGGGGATACTATTACTTTCAGAGGTGGAGGAGGCTCTCCTCTCGCAGGAAGGGGGGATACAAACCAAACTCAGTTCAATTCAAGTACTACAGAGGGAGATGGCAGGAAGAAGCTCCCACGTACGGCGTTCATCATTCGGACGTGGACAGGCTATCAATACCGTGATGACCATATCCTTTTCCTACGTTCAGTCATTTCTGAATTGTCCTTGCTATCCGGAGGTGAATACACGGTGCACATTCTCGTCCATGTCAAGGACAACGATATACCAATCTGGGCAGATGAGGGTCTCTACGAGCAGATCCTGCGCAATTCCTTGCCTGAAGAGTTCTGGGGACTTGGCATGTTGTGGTCAGAGAGACAGATGGGTCTGATTTACAGTGGCCTCCACGAATCATATTTCCACAATCTCCCTGTTAACGGTGCGTATCGCGGCCTTTTTATGGCCGTGCAGCATTTCGCCCGCAAACACCTAGAATACGACTACTTTTGGCACTGGGAGATGGATATCAGATACACCGGACATTTCTACCATTTCCTCAACCGTGTCAGCAAGTGGGCCAGGGAACAGCCGCGAAAGGGGCTTTGGGAGAGGAATAGTCGATTTTACATACCCGCCGCCCATGGCAGCTGGGAAGACTTCAAGCAGATGGTCCGCGTTCAGTCTGAAATGGACGGTGAGAACCAGGATATATGGAAGAGCCTCGCGGATAATGATCCCAGATTCCCGAGCAACGGCATACACAGTGAGGCTGGCAAGCCGATATGGGGCCCCCTAAGGCCCGAAGACGATGAGCCCCTGAATCCGAGCGGTGACCCACAGCCCCCGGTCTCGTACGACAAAGACAAATACCAGTGGGGTGTTGGTGAAGAGCCAGACTTAATCACCCTCAACCCACTTTTCGACCCTGACGGCACTTCCTGGAGCCTTACCGATGATGTAACAGGCTATAACACCACTCGCGGCTTCCCCCCCCGCCGTGCGGCCATCCTTACCTCCACACGACTTTCTCGACGTCTCCTGCTGACAATGCACAATGAGATGTTCCGCAAACGTCATAGTATGGCCACAGAAATGTGGCCATCTTCAATCGCCCTACATCACGGCCTCAAGGCCGTCTTTGTCCCACATCCAGTCTACATTGACCGCCGGTGGCCACTATCATATTTAGCGTCTGTGTTCGACTCTAGACTTGGTGGAAACGGTGGAAGGAGGAGTGTCTTTGGTGGCATGGAACATAGCTTTCGCGGCGTGAGTTGGTATTTCAATGCAGAGTTCGCAGGGAGGCTGTGGAAGAGGTGGGTTGGTGCCAAGGTTGATGGAGTAGGGGGCGAGGATGAGGAAGTTAACGGCGAGGGGAGGATGTGTTTGAGAGCGATGTTACTACATCCAATAAAGTATAAAGAAGGGACGGATGCTGTTTCCTGATTGTACTTCTTTTTTTTTATACTTTGGATGCTGGAAGGAGTTGCTCTTCGTGTCTGTGTATCTAAGCTCGGGGGTCCCTTTCTATATTTTCAAACGTATCGAGCTTTGTATTTTTTTTTTTGGAGTTTTCCGGAATCTTGTTTCTCAGGGACAAAAAAAGAATTCCCATGTATCATGAGCTTTTTCTTATTTCTGTTCTTTTTTTTTTTTTCTTCAATCGTTGGTTGGCCCGGTCTGGTGTGTCTAAGGATGTTGTTGATGACGACGGTTAGGGCATCTTAAACGTGGTCTTAGATTAGATGGTCTAGTGTTCAATAAGGAGAGGTGCTTCAGCTAAAAGAATTCAGCGGACCTTGATTAAGCACCGGGATCAGGTGGGATTATGTATGTAAAGATTGTCTATATTGGACTCGGTAATAATAAACCAATTCTAAAGAGGAAAACATTGAATATCTAGACGGTCCGGTTTCAACAGCAGATTCGCCCCCCCATTTATCATCAATACACCTCCTAGAAAGACAAACGAATGGATAAGGGTATATGCACTGATTTGGCAACGGCGTAACATGAAGTTCTGAGAAAGCAGGAAAGGAGGGAAGTAGATAACCACTCATAGACCATTCCCGGGACGTGACAGTATTTATCATTCACGCAATCTCGTGGACGTTACGCCGTTATTCGCCACTTCTAGTCGCTATGGCCTGAAATAGAAACAAATCTCATCTAAGGTGCTGTTGTTTTGGGAAGCAGGATATCGAGGGGGAGCAGGACATCGTCGTAACGGATGTTGGGGACGATCATAGCGGGGTCGCCGTAGACGCAGGGCCTGTCGTTGGCGGCGGCGGAGGATGGGGGGTCGTTGTCATAAGATGTAGCATTAGTGTAGGTAGTGCTGGCACTGGGACTGCTGGTGCTAGTGTCCATGGCGACATCAGTGGGGGTGTAGATGTGCGCTGGCTGCATCTCCTGCGCAAAGGCGGTGTGGACCTCGTTGCGGTTTGGGGACAGTGCGATGCCGTTATCACCGTAATTGCTAATGTAGTAATTATTATGAGGCTGCAATAGGCCTTCTCTTTGCTGCTCCTCTTTCTTCCGGCGGGGACGACCCATAGGCTTTTGCATAGAGTAATGGCAGGGTATCCCGTCCCGTTGGCAGCGAGCGCAGCCTGTGGTCTCGCTGGTACATTTCAATTTGCGCGACCCTGGAAGGGGGAGATACGGCCGGTTAGTGACGCGCCTTAATGCTGGGGCATGGAGGAGACTATGTGGGTCTGAACGTACGGCATTCATCACACGCGGCGTGTTTTTTGGCGCCGTTGAGGAGACCCAGAGAGGGAGAAGGTTGGTCGGAAGCGGGGAAGAAGGGAACGTTCCACCAGTGGTCCATCGCTCGGGCGCTAATATTCTGGGTCTTGCATTTGAGTATATGGAGCCTTACAGGATAGGGAGCACCGAGTACGTTGGCTTTCTTTCGGCCAGGCAGAGAGGATGAGGTTTAGACTTCTGCCTAATCCAGCTCGTGTCCCTGACGGACATACGTTGTTCCGGCCGACAGGGCTGGACTCGCGAAAACCCTACGAAAATAACGGTCAGCAGCGCTATTCACGGCGCGATAATGGGACATCAAATGGGGCCGTCAATGGCACCGTCTCTGCAGTCGAAAAAGCGGAGGGCTGTGACGCACGGTGGGTCTGGTGAAGAGAGCGCAGTGTCGGACGGTGAGTTTCAGACGGGGTTGTTGGAGGGTATACTCTCACAGAGTGAAAGCGAGTCCGAGGATGGGGAGAATGACAGCGAGTCAGACGCGGATATCGAGGAAGAAGATATTGGCAGCGATGAGATACCAGACGAGAAAGAAGATGAGGGAGAAGCGGATGGTGGGCTCAGGCCGGCCAATGGCACGGCAGTCCCACGGCCGAAAGCTGAGAAAGAAGCGGGTAACAACACTGAGGATGCAGGAATTTCGGAGGAAGACGATACCCCGAACTATACCGTCACCCAAGATGCCAATGGGAACCCCCGCTATGTCTATAAGGAAATTGACCCTGTGTACGATTCCGACGATACGGATGCTCAAGGGCCCACAAACACGATTGGCAACATTCCACTTTCTTTCTACGACTCATATCCACACATCGGCTATGATATCAATGGCAAGAAAGTTATGCGGCCCGCCAAAGGCGAGGCGTTGGACGCGCTACTGGACAGTATCGAAATACCGAAGGGGTGGACAGGCCTCACCGATCCGAATACCGGGAAGCCTTTGGAGCTAAGTAGGGATGAGTTGGAGATCCTGAGGAGGGTCCAGATGGAT
Organism: Geoglossum cookeanum; assembly: GCA_021527025.2. NCBI lineage: Eukaryota > Fungi > Ascomycota > Geoglossomycetes > Geoglossales > Geoglossaceae > Geoglossum > Geoglossum cookeanum. The sequence goes on from JAJDFF020000137.1 coordinate 9,046, forward strand.
GAAGTTCCAGAAGACGGATATGACCCTTACCCTGTAAGCTAGATTGGGTGGTCGTACCGGTCGAAGAGTGCTAATGCGGTTGGGTAGGCTACCGTTGAATATTTCACAAGTAAGACAGAGATCATGCCGTTGAACGCGGCGCCAGAGCCGAAAAGGAGATTCATCCCATCGAGGCACGAGGCAAAAAGGGTGCGTCGGCTATTCTCTGCTGTTATTACACCCTTGGAAGACTGACACGGCGGTCCCGTAGGTTATGAAAATAGTCCGAGCCATCAGGGAAGGTCGCATTCTTCCGTACAAACCCCCTTCGACCGAAGATGAAGAATCCACTACGAGATATTATGACATCTGGGCCAATGAGAAGCCCCGGCCAGACCATATAATGAACATCCCCGCGCCCAAAATCCCTCCACCAACTCACGATCAAAGCTATAACCCACCACCAGAATATCTTCCTACTAAAGCGGAGAGGAAGGCATGGGAGGAGGCAGACGAGGAGGACCGGGAGAAGGAATACCTCCCTACTAGCTACGACGCATTGAGAAAAGTTCCCGGTTATGACTCACTTGTAAAAGAGCGGTTTGAGCGTTGTTTGGACCTCTACCTCGCACCCAGAGTAAGGCGAAATAAGCTCAACATCGATCCCGAATCATTACTCCCCAAGCTCCCAAGTCCGGAAGAGCTAAGGCCATTTCCAACGATATGCGCGACATTATATAGGGGCCATAAGGGACGAGTCCGGAGTCTAGCGATAGATCCTACGGGGACTTGGCTGGCTAGCGGAGGTGACGACGGGACAGTGCGAATTTGGGAGCTGTTGTCAGGTCGACAGATATGGAGCGTGAAGATTGAAGATAAAGAGGCTGTGAATGTCGTCAGATGGCGGCCCGGCAAAGATGCCATTATTCTCTCGGCTGCAGCTGGAGAGAGCATTTTCCTAATCGTTCCTCCGATCGTCGATCCCGAGACCGAGACTACGAGTCGAGACCTGCTCGATGCTGGGTGGGGATATGCCGCAAAGTCCTCCAGCACTACCACTTCAACACCAATCAAAAAAGAACCCCCAGCCATATGGGCACGCCCTGGCACCCGCCTCGAAGATGAAGGGGTCCTCGTCAAAGCCACCGTCCGCAGAACCATCAAAGTTATTTCTTGGCACCGTCGCGGTGACTACTTTGCAACCGTCTCCCCTACCGGGCAAAACAGCGCTGTGGCCATCCACACGCTCTCCAAGCATCTAACACAACTCCCCTTCCGCCACCTCCGAGGCCTCGCACAAACTGTGATCTTCCATCCCTCCCGTCCTATCCTCTTTGTCGCCACCCAGCGCACCGTTCGTTCCTATGACCTCGTCCGCCAAACGCATCTCAAAACCCTCACTCCAGGCGCGCGCTGGATCTCTTCACTAGATTTGCATCCTGGGGGTGACAACCTTCTCGTCGGCTCCTATGACAGGCGGTTGCTTTGGCATGACTTGGATCTAAGTACAAAGCCGTACAAGACGCTTAGGTACCATGCGAGGGCGATTAGAGCGGTGAGGTTCCACCAGGGTGGGCTACCACTCTTTGCGAGCGCTAGCGATGACGGGAGCGTGCAGGTGTTTCATGGGAAGGTTGTGGCGGATTTGATGGAGAACGCAACGATTGTGCCATTGAAGATGTTGAGGGGACATGCTATTAGGGGGGATCTGGGCGTATTGGACGTGGAATGGCACCCTAGGGAAGCATGGTGTGTAAGCGCTGGTAAGGGTTCCGCCCCGTTTTAATTTTTTTTTTTTTTTCTCCCGTTGCTTTAATGATGCACCACTTGGCTAACCAGACTCGTATTTTTAAATAGGAGCGGATGGAACATGTAGGCTATGGATGTAGTAGCATCCCCTTGTTAATAACAATACAAAAAAATCAAGATAAAAGGTTTTATCGTATATCTAGTCTCAGTCCGACATGCTCCGTAAAAACAAAAGGCCCATTCTTACTTACTTGCTCCCTTTCTTTCTTTCTTTCCTTTTATTTTTCTTTTTTTTTTCTTTTCTCCTTCTTCCCAAATCACCCCTCCCGTCCCTCCCCTCCCCTGCATCAATCCCACCAAAAGAACCAGACCGAACAAGACAAGTCAAGTCAAGCTTCCAAACATATTCCCTCTCCCCCCTCAGGTCCCTCTGTCCGAAAAAAAAAAATCCCTCTCCGCTTCCCCCTCCTCTCCCTCTCATACACATACACATACACATACATACATACTCCTCTTGGTTTTCTTTCCTACAATAACAACAAAACGAAAAACGAAAATGGGGAAAAAGTGCTGTCTACCCCCCGGGGCACGCACGGGATTAACTAGTTGACTGATTAGCTACCCCCATCATCATCATCACTACTGCAATAACAGCAACGCAGCGGCGATGAACCAATCTCGGGTTGGTTGTTATTACTACCATCCCCCAGTTATTTATGTTTTTTTTTTTCGATTTTTTTTTTTCATTGCGGTGGGTGGGTGGAGACTTTATCACCATGTGAAAAGAAAAAAAAAAAAAAAAAAAAGAGAAGGGAAGTAATTGAACTTTTTTTAGGGCGAAAAAAAATAAAAATAAAAATAAAATCTCGCCGAACGTTTTTTGTTTGTCTTGCCTAACTTCATCCCTTAGTCTCTAATCTTCAGGATAATCTTCCCTCGAGCGTGTCCTGAATCCAATTTTTTGAATGCCTCTTCATACTGATCAAAATCCCAAACACTATCTATGGATGGTTTGCAAACTCCCTTGTCCAACAAATCGGTAACCACGTCCAACTGCTCCCCAATGGGCTCCATGATGAAAAAGTAGTTCTTGACGTCTTTTGCCTGACAATCTGCCGGTCTCTTCTGTTCGGGCAAATCTGATATCGAAAGCAGCGTCGCCCCGTCCTTGACACAATCCCAGCACTGCTCCAATGTCTTCCCGCCCACAGCATCAACCACCAAATCGACCTTTCGCCCTTCCTCGTCTTGCTTAATCCACTCCCTCAAACTCGTCTTCTTATAATCCACCACCTCCGTAGCCCCCAAACTTTTCACAAACTCCACATTCCTGGTCCCACACAACGCGACCACATCTTTCACCCCCGCAGCCTTTGCAAGCTGTAGGACCCAAATACCGACCCCGCCCGACGCTGCCGTGATAAGGACTCTCTTCGCGCCGTTCCTGCGCTCTCGCTCTTCCTTCTCGACCTTCCAATCCGCCAGTCCCCCGTGCTCAAATAGCGCCTGCAGCGCCGTAAGCGCGCTCAGAGGCACACTGGCCGCCCGGGCCCAGTCCAAGGTCTTTGGCTTCCGAGCCAGCTCGCTCGTCAGCGCCATGGTATACTCACGCGCGTTGCCGGGGCGTCCGGCGGATGTGCGCGAGTAGACTTCGGTCCCTGGGGGGAACGGAGAGTTGGGTGGCGCGGAAACGACAACGCCAGAGAGGTCGAAGCATGGGACTAGCAGTTTGTTGCCGGTAGGGTTGGCGACGGTGGGGTAGTTGGCGGCCCAGAGCAGTTCACCGGCGCAGGGAGCGGTCGCATAAACACTGATGAGGTGTTCATCGGAGGATGGGGTGGTGGTTGGAGGGGGCAGGTGGGTTACGGTTAGCGTGGTGGAGTTGATGTCGGGTTGGAGGAGGGTGCGGAAGGTTTGGTCGGGGGACACAGAAGACATGGCTGACAGGTTGGTGAGAGAAGGTGTCGTAAGAGTGCTTTCTGCCTGATATGAACGGTGCTGATCTGATCGTGGGAAGCAAAGGCCTGAAGCTGGCAGACATGGTCGCTGTTTAAATGAGCGTGGTGGTGGCAAATATCAAATATCCGCCGTCGACCGGATTCGAGAGGAGTTTCCTAAAATTTTAGTGTTCAGCCGATGCTTCCGGTTTGATAATTTTTACCGACCACAGTAAAAAACGACTATTGTCACGCAAGAGAGCTCAGTATCTTATTTTCTGCCATTAGCTACAATGCCCCTCCGCCCCTCCCCCTTACCCCTCGGGCGTCTAGCACATTCATCAAGGGACCAGCCAGTTGATGAGATTTCTCCACTCACTCCTTCTGTATTCCAGCCGCCAACAATCAACCTCCCATCTACAGGGGCAGTATACGAGCGGCTGCCGAGGTAGAGCCCCGTGCAGTTTGATGGTGCTCTTCCATCACGAAGGAATCCCTTGAAAACAGAAAATTGTGCCCTAAGGCCTAACGAGCTCTCCTTTATCTGCCCTATTGCCGCTATACCATCGCCATGTCGTATCTCAAAAGGAAGCTTTCAATAGCCGGATCATTAGAGAACATCGCCTTATCACACGCTCACAAAACTGCCGTAGTGGGAGGGGTCGGTAGTCGAGACCTTCCGGAGCTCTGGGGTAGAGCCCCCCGCTGTCGAATCAGACACCGCCCAAAGCACCTTGGCAAGCGGTAATTTCGGTATCACTACCTGCACAGTCCTTGCTGTTCCTCGAGCGGCTGCCGTTCCACGTGAAGCCGACTCGGAGGCCCTGTTTACCCCCCCGGGGTTGAATTGAAATCCGCGGTTAGTAGCGAGTCCATCCCTGAAGGTCACTTTCCCGTACGGAAAAGCGAGAGGCTGAAAGTTACAGTCCCAGGCTGTGACTGAGAATCTGGAGAGAGAGAGTCGAGGAGAACAACAGTGAAAGGAGCAGAGTAAGCAGAGTAAATTGTAAATTGCCGTGAAACATCCGTCTGGACCTCCAATTCGCCAGCGCTAGCCTGAATAGCAAATGCGATGACTTCAATAGTAATAAGAACGGGGGGGGACGGGAAATGTTGGAGTTGTCCGCATGCAAGTTTTCCGCAGCGAAGACGGCTGTCTAGCAATTCCAAAATCCTCAGAACCATCTGCGCGGACCCTTCGGCAATGAATACGCACTCGTCCATCCTCCACGAATCTAGAACCGGCATGACAAACAATTGATCTCTCGCGGCATGGCTGGCTTTCGTGGGGCGATTGCGATGTGCACAAGATCCAGTGATGATAATGATGATGATGGGGTGAATTAGGATATTGGTGGGGAGCTGCAGCAGTACTAGAAATACCATTCGGCGTACTGTGCAGAGGGTCAGTCTCGACGCATGACAAAGATCCGACAGAGGCCGACGACGACAAGCAGAGAGGCAAGAGGCAGCCTAAAAGCAAGCAACTATCACATAAACCCTATAGTATTGTCCATCTCAACCCTGCCGACTCAAAACTCAAGATAGAGTCAATTTTCTAATGTCCGCCCGCTTCCGACAAAGCTCGAATCACTACGGCGGAAACATTGAGCAGAGACTCGTTATAGCCCTTTCTAAACGCAGATATATCGGAGGAGTTATGTAAGGCTCTAATTCTAGGCGCTACTCTTGCAAAAAAAAAAAAAAATTTCTGGTACTGTATAATCAAGGGTTTTTGCCCCTCATGGCTGGCTGCTTTTGGTGCCCAGAACTTGGGCAAGGGGGACTATTGTAACTCTACATGACTTACAGAAGTATGTTGCACAAACACCTTTCTGTACGTAGTAATTAGTCATTTATTAAGGATTACTAGAAGCTATGCTCTCTCCAAGTCTAGAAGGGCTTTCAACACCCATTCATATGTCCACATTGTAATCGCGTTCGCCGGCGCAGCCTTGACCAAACTGACCGTCAACCCCTTATACAGTCCCCTAGTCCCTTCCGTCCGTAGAATAGACTTGAGAGTATTGGACACGCCCTTATACGCTGGAATGTTCCTGTGTACATACTTTCCGCGCGTGGGTCCTTGTACCCGCAACCGCCTTCCGACCAGGTCTAACGGAAAGACGCCCGTTTTCGCAATCACGCTCGCCAGCACGCCGGAAGCAGCGCTGGGTGAGCCAAATGGCAACTCGAGGGTAGCAAGCGGCCCCGCGCAGGCTCTCGTAAGTGTAGAAAAATATCCCCATTGACGGTACGATTTGGATGAGCCCCGCACCCAACCCCCGGCAAAACCCCGCAAACCCTCAGTTCGAGAAATCTCTCCGATAGAAGCAAAGATCGAGGAATACACTTTCTCCCTGCCCTGAGCGGCAAACCGCGTACGTAGGAGATCTAACAGGTAAGTTATGGGAGCGGCGACGCCACCGGCGAAGGAGCCGGCAATGAAAGATTCAGCAGCATCTGGTAAACGAGGGTTGAGCCTTTTCAAGGGGATACTGGTTTCGCGGTATGTAGTGAACTCGACGGCGCCAAAGGCAACGTAGAGAAGCTCAGCCGGAATGTTACCTTTCCACAGGCCCTGCGGAGGTTGTTAGGTGATATCCACACGAGATATATTTCTGGGTGGTGAAGAACTGCGTACACTGATACCCTCCTCCTTCACGATTGCCTTGAGAGTGCGCAGAGTCCCCGTGTACACCGCGGTCCAATGACTCCTCTATAGCTCAGCGGGTCAGGAGAGGGAGTGCACCTGGAGCTGCAGGCGGATCTTGATCACGTCGAGCGGTGCAATGCAAAAACCTACGGAAAGTCAGCACAGAGAACGAGGTACGAGGAGCGCCACCTAGGCCGCTGCATTGAGACGTGCCGCGATACCAGTCCTGCCGTGCCACGGGCGACCACAACCTGCCACTTGGAGCCCTGACGGCCAGATTGTCGACATGATTAAGCTTCCCAACGTCAGTAATTGGGCCGGACATACCGCATCCTCAAGACTCGCGAGGCCTGTCGACATGCATCTGGCTGTCCGCAAGAGAATGTTTGGTTTGGTTTTGGGGTTCAGAGCTGAATGGTGTTTCTACATATCTACGTATTCTACTCTACTAGGCCAAAAGCCTTCGGAACACTTTTCGCGACCCCACCAACAATGCGATCAAAATGATCAACGCCTCGAGGAGCACCCCCCAAAGCAGCGAGAGCTTACACCTTACGATAGAAAGCCCACGCCCACAGATTATCGGCATGAGAAACACCAGCCTCCCACTGCGAAAGACTTCCAAAATTATTCCAGCACCTCCTCCAACAACAATCGACGTTGACCCTGTTCGCTCCAATTAATCGATTCATTTATTTATCAATTTTCTCCCCCCCCCCCTCCAATTAATCTAATTTTAATCTTGTTTAATCCCCGGTTCCCGTAGGAAAAAAAAAGAGGGGGCGGCGTCGGCGGCCGCAATTATAATAGCAATAGATTGATTAAAAAATTTGCAAAAAAATAAAGGGGGGAGGTGAGTAGCAGAATTCTAACAATAGCCGGCTTTTTTTTTTCCTTCTCTTTTTTTTTCTCTCTACTTTATTTTTACTCTATTTTTTTTTAGGGTTTTAAAGTGAAGCATGCTGTCTGGCGGTTTGAGAGAGCTATTTGCTTGCATCTCCTTCCTTTTGCGTTTTGCGTTTTGCGTCTTGCGTGAGTATGCGCAAGTATATATCGCCTCTGGGAGGCGCAGTTTGTTTCGTTTCGCTTTGGCTTTTTTCTGATGGACAGGGGAGTAGCACTTGGACACGCATGTCACCTTTTTCTTTTTCTCTTTTCTTTTTGGGATCTCATGCTCGAGTGTCTTACGTGGGGTTCTAAGTCGGAGTGAGAAACCTCCGGGGGGGGAAAAAGAAACGAGTAGCCTGGGGGTGGGGTCCGATGAGACTGGGGGACAACTCTCTCATAAGCAGCTATGTGGGATAATATATGTGATTATCTAATGCAGGTAAGCCGAGTAGGTAATCTGCCAACTCAAACTCTTTTTCTTTCGTTTTTCCCAGCCTCAGGGCTCGTGGGACGAAACAAAGGTATAAACAGATATCACGGATTTTCGGGTAGATTCGTTTTTGGTTTCCCCCCACCCTCTCTTGGAGGTGGGGGGTTGTTTTGCTTTTGTTATTTATACATGGATGCGGTGAGAGGGAGGACTATAAGGCAGATTGTAGATAGGAAAGTATTGTCGTGATTCTACTGGGATGGGGGAGAAGTGAGGTGTGGCTTGTGGAAGGGGGGCTTAGACGACTCTCTTCACCTGGTTGTGTGGGGGAGCGGGATGTTAGTTGAATGTGCTCCAAAAGCTGCGGAGTTCTTCGTCAACGCACCTCGAAAAACCGTTTTAGCCACCAGACCTGGAAGATCCCCTCTCCGATCAGTACACCTAGCTGAAAGATGCTCCACCACTTCACTCTCGCGTTTGTGCTCTCGGCTGTGTTCCTGTGTGTCCGTTCGCGGAGAATAATGTAGGATTGTTCGTCTTTAACTTGGGTGAGTAGTTCTGAGAGTTGGCGGACTAGTGACCGTACGGATGTGTGTTAGTGGTTTGTGGTTTTCTACACGTGGGTTGGGGACGAACCTTCAGCTTCCAGGGGGTCAGAGGGGGCGTCTGACTCTGAGACGTAGACTATTCCGTGTACGTTGAAGGAGACTTCTTTGCTCGTAGCCGACCAGTGTTCGTTGCTGAAGCAATAGATATATTTCCCGTCTGCTTGAGCGATGAAAGAGTGGTCGCCTGAGGAGACGGCTTGTTGGTGGATTGTGTAGGCATTGTTTGGGTCGGTGATCTGTAGAGAGCTCATTAGCATTGATGTACCGCGAAACAACTAGTGAAAATCGACTCACCCAGAAATCAATCTCCATGTTCCCAGAACTTCCCCCAAACTCCCGATCTCCGACCTGGAATGACACTGTCATCTTGTCGTCCTTGTGCAGCTGTTCGTGGAAACATTCTCTCGCGTGTGCGTTCATCTTGATGTTGTGGGCAAGAGTTACCCCTAACCCACTCAAGGCTAGTAGGGCGAATGACGGGGAGACGCGCATGGTTGATGATGGCTAACTAGGCGCAGGACACGGGGCGGAGAGCGAACTATGCAAAGGCGAGACGTGAGAATCGTAAGTGCGACCTGGGTTCGTTGATGCGGCTGGCGAGCTCGAGAGACGACTTCGTGCGGTCGAAGGAGTTGCCAAGCGCCAGCTGGAGATATTGCAAACAGGACCAGTATCGCCAAAACAGGACTAGTGCATCGCAACGCAACAGGTCTTACTACGGAACGACCGTCCAACAATCTTGATGACTAACCCGCACGGATTCGAGCCCACGACGACTCGGGCCCGCTACACTACACAGTACATGGTAGAGGCTACTGGGCTCATGGTTCGGAAGACAAATGTGTTTTAGCTATGGTTTGCCGATAGGCCGTGTGTTGCAGTGCAAATACACACATCTAGTATATTGGACAGCAGGATGCTACGGTCGCAGGGGATTCCCTCCGAAGCGCTGCACCCGCCTCTTCAAATCGATTGCATGGTATATTGGAACGCAGTCCATCTGCCCCATCCCTCGTACAGAAGCATGACCGCGGTCTCTGCATTACGCTTTTGCGCGGCCTTTCCTACCTGCGCTGTGCCCCACAACTATCCTCCAAGTTTCCCTGTCGACGTGGTATGGTGGTCTGTTGCATCCTGGACAGACACTGATCGCACATGCAAGTGCGGCACTTTTCCTTCTTTTTCGCCTGCATCGAAACTAGCTCATGGCATCGTCAGCCTTGGACACGCGACAGCAGCGTCGCAGTCACGCTCCTCGCGATATGTTCGACGCTGCGAACCTTGAGTTTCCTTGTGGTCGGCCACACGTGGATGCGCTGCAGCCGGCGATTGGTTGCGTCTGGGGATGCCGGGGAGTCTCTCTCAGCTCCGCGAGCCGAAAGGGGGTTTACTTCTGATTCAGTCGATGGCTGACTGCGTCGCGAATGGGTAGATGGGCGATTGCAGATAGGCAGATGGGGCAGATGGGGCAGATGGGGGCAGATGGGCAGATAGACGCACTTACAGTACTATCCATAGTATATCAGCAGAGGCATCGGTCTGATAAGCTGATACCGCTGATATCTGCGTTCTCCCTTCATCAGCCTCTTGCCAGCACAGAAACCGTTTCTGCTGTTCGGTGCTGCTTCTCATTCCTCGTGTCCCTTGCAGGTCGCTTATGGGCGCAGTGACGTCGCCCTGGCCACGTCTGTCGTCCAACTCATTTTTTTTCGGTTGTTAGAGCTCCTCCCAACTCCATCTCCTCGTCCAACTCGTCCGCTCCTTCTCCCCCTCTCTCCGGTTGCACTGTGCTCGTGCGCCCGTCGTTGGTGGTGCTAGAAGTTTCTGCATTGCCTTGGACTATGAACTATGATTTCCTTCTCATTTGGCGTTGTGCGGGTCATTTCACAGCTGGTTGTTGCATTCTTGCTTCTGGGTGCGGGGGCGGGTGTGCGAGCAACCCCCCTAGACTCGAAGCAGCATCCGCCCGTTCGGCAGAGCGACGTAGATGCTCTGGTGGGGCTGCCTCGCAGCCTAGCTGCTGGTAGGAAACTCCATGGTAGATTCTTGCACCTAACAGGTACGTCTCCAAATCTGTCAGCCGCTTTCTTTCGCCAATTTAGCCCTGTGGAGGGAATTTGCGCTCACCCCCGCTTTCGAAATAGACTTCCACCCCGACCCTTTCTACAAGTCCTACGCCTCTACCAAGGGGGACTATGCCTGCCACAGGGGCTCTGGCACAGCGGGCTACTATGGCGCGGAAACCTCGGACTGCGACTCCCCTTTCTCGCTTGTCAACGAAACCTTCAAATGGATCGACGCCAACCTGAAAGATTCGATTGATTTCATCATCTGGACAGGGGACTCTGCGCGGCATGACAACGACGAGAAATTGCCTCGGTCAGACAAGCAGGTCTTTGATTTGAACAAGTATGTGGTTGAGAAGTTCGTTGAGGTCTTTGGCAAGGACGACGACGTCAATGACCCAAACCCAAACGATAACATGGTGATTCCAATCATTCCGAACTTCGGGAATAATGATGTACTGCCTCATAATATTATGAAATGGGGACCGAACAAGTATACCATGAAGTTTAGTAGGATTTGGGAAAGATTCATTCCCGAAGACCAGCGACACGTTTTTCAGCGGGGAGGCTGGTTTTGGGTCGAGGTTATCCCTAATAAACTGGCTGTTTTTAGTCTGAATACACTGTATGCCGGTCGGCCCTGGTGGCTAAGAGAAAAAGCGCTGACCAGATATATAGGTACTTCTTCGACTCCAATGCTGCAGTTGACGGTTGTGCTTTGAAGTCAGAGCCCGGTTTTGAGCATTTGGAATGGCTGCGGGTCCAGCTCGAGTTTGCTCGTAGCAGGGGCATGAAGGCCATATTAACGGGACATGTTCCACCATCGAGGACTGGCAGTAAAAGGAATTGGGATGAGACATGTTGGCAGAAGTACGCGCTGTGGATTCACCGCTATCGGGACGTCGTTATCGGTTCAATGTTTGGGCACATGAATATCGATCATTTCTTGATCCAGGACTCGGAGGATATAGATATACCGACGTTGGATGGGAGGACCGAGGATTCCCGAATTTCCATGGCAGAGGAACTATCGACCGAGTCAGCCGCTGACTATCTGACCGAATTGAGGGAGCATTGGGCGAAATTGCCCAGTCCACCTCCAAAAAAGACTACAGAGGACGACAAGGACAGTCGAGAACAACCTAGGAGCAGCAGCCCTTTCCAGCCGAGGATATTCAAGAAAAAGAAGCATGGAAACCGCGGAAAATACAAGAAGTTCCTAAAAGAGATTGGCGGCCAATGGGGCGAACGCTATAGTATCTCGCACATAACGGCTAGTATCGTCCCAAGCTATCTCCCCAGTTTCAGAGTCTACGAATACAATATCACCGGTCTTGGAGACGTAGTTGTTTCTGGTCTCTCTATGTGCCATTCTCCGGGCCAAACTGAAATATTGGACAACTCTGGCGGTCTTGAGGAGTCGTCTAGCGTTCTCGACGGACAGAGAAAGAAGAAAAAGAGTAGAAAAGGCGGCGGGAAGGGGAGGAAAAAATACCCAGACTTGATAATTCCAGATCATCCGTCAAAATCATCACCTCCAGGACCTGCATACTCTCCGCAAACTTTGACATTTCTTGGGTATACGCAATACTTTGCAAATCTCACTTACATTAACAACGACCTAGTTGAGGGTTCCTCAGGCCCAAATGCCGAGCGATGGCGCGGGAAAAGCCCGCACAAGAACTACCCCAAACCCGAACCAAAGAAATTTGAGTACGAGGTTGAATACAGCACGCTCAGTGACCCGGTGTATAGACTGAAAGACATGACCATAAGGAGCTACCTAAAGCTTGCGAGGCGGATCGGCAAGGCAAATCCGCATGGCAAGGACATGATTGAGGGGGAAGACCAACAGTGTAATGGGGACGATGGGGATTCCCTAGATGGCGACAATGATCCGCAGGAGGATCTCAACACAAGCAGAAACAAACGGAAGCGGAAGCATAAGAAAGGGGGGAGGGCGCATAACAGAGTCTGGTTTACGTTCCTAAAAAGAGCCTTTGTTGGAACTATGGAAGATGGAGACATCCATGACCGATTCGGCGAGGTGCCGGTAGTCGGCTGTGAACAGCCCCTTGCTGAGTCAGAAGAGTACGGGGTTGAATACCCCAGCGAGCTATGACCTTCGATCGGTCCCATCTTCAATCGAGATGGCAAAGGGGGATTTGTAGCGTAGGGCGCCACCATCTTGACATACATTCACGATTCCTGCGAATCGGCGGAGGGTTTCAGAGACAGGAGGTGGAGTGTAACAAATTTTTTTTTTTAACTATTGTTTGCCTAGTTGTCTGCCTACCTGTCTGCCCACTTCTTTGTCCATGTGCTACTGCTACTGGATTATACTGAAGTGCATTTGGACATTTATTAGCGTTGTCGTTGGGATTGGGATTGGGATTGGACTGGTGAAATGGCGCAACGATACCACATGTGAGGGAAGCATTCACTTTTCGCTCGCTTGAAACTTGTAAAAAATATTATTTTTGGTTTGTTTTGCAGATGCATTAAGATTTCATGTTGGCTGGCAAGATGATACACTGTATTTTGAATGTAGAGCCCAAGTGGTTTGTCCTGATATTTGGAGTTGGTTTGTGCCGGGCAACATGACTACAAAGCCCATCTTGATTCTAGGCAGGTAGGTGCGTGTATGTATGTACATACATACTAGCGCATGTATCAGAGCAGCTCGTGTAGGCTGTTCTGGAAGCAGGGGTACTTCCCCCTGAACCGTATATAAGTGGCGCAGCAAAGAGTGGAGAAGTAAGCCTGAGATCGCCGTTAGAGGAAGGCTACACCCAGCTAGCCCGTCGTATACGTGGCTCTTTTTTACGATCTTTTGGTCGGCGAAGGTTAGGGGACCTGACGCTGTGGCTTGGATCGGCGCATAGAAATTAGGGTACTGAGTCAGTCGATCACCTAGTAGATCACCCAATGCAGTCAGTCCCGTGTTTATGCTTTAGATCTGTGGTGGGGGAGAGGAGAGGGCTAAGTGGGAATGTTTGTTGGTTCAAATATAGTTGCTGAGGTGAGGATGGGGGCTTCAAGAAGGTGCGTACGGACGGGAGGGCGGAAGGTTCTGAGGTTTGATTGCTCTCCCCGAGTCTGCATCGAAAAGGTGTTTGGAATTCGTGGGTATCGGGGAGGGAGGATGATTTCGGGCCTGTCAATTATCTGCTACGCCTTCTTTATGTCGAGGCGATTGCTATATTTTGCGTGCATTCAGGAGGTGCCCGTAAATCTTGCTTGATGAATGCTATTGCTTTAAGTCTTGGAAGCGTAGACGTAAAACGCTGTGGTTGTAGAATCGAGTGAGTGCCCCAAGTCCCCAGACGGCCGGGCTAGTTTGGCCCCGGCTTTGAGCTCCGTCAATATTTTTGACAATCTCCTCTTCCTTGGCTCTGTGGTCCCCGAGCATCTGTGGCGTGGGCTCTTCGCCGTCGTAATAACTTCGGGGTTCGAGACATTCGTCGTAAAGGCTATTCACGGTGTGAAATCCCCACATCCGCAATGGATACATACTTGAGTCCCCCCAACCCTTCGCACAGGCTAGGTATTTTGTGGTCTTGTCTTCCTTTACCTTGCGCTCGTGTTCTGTAGCTTTTTATTGCATTGTTGCGCAGAAAAAGCTGAAGGTAAGAGAAATCAACCAAAAGTCCTTGCTGCTTGACGGCTTGGTCCGAACCGTATTTTACTCCGTGGTAAGCGGGCTAGAGTTGCGTGGGTGCAGAGACTTTCGGCCGATGTCTTAGTATCTCGCCGAAGAGGTTAGACTGAGAGGCATCAGGCCAAAGCTTCGGTTTCTTTGCTTGGCCAGAGCTCTTGCATGTCAACCTGGTCTTGGGGTTCTGTTGAATCCCGTCTCTCCGCCCCTACCCACACATACACTCTTTCCCGCCGCATCTTAGGCGTTCAAGGGCCCGCGTCGACCTTCCTGAGAAGTTGGAGGTTGCGGGCCGGGGTATTGGAAAGTTACCGGGCAGGGCAGATGGCGCGTAGGCGGGGAAGACAGAGCATAGCTAGAGAGGACCTCACAGCTTAGTGTCGTTGGCGTCGGGCGGTCTGACGTGATCCATGGACTACTCGTCTATCGAGCAATGGGAGCAGCGTGTTGATACACCTCTTTCTATTTCTACCCGTACATAGGACCGTCTCCTAGTAGTCCCATCTCGAGTCTGGATAAGATAGGTCATACGTAGTATTTGGGGGCCCTACCGCGTCTAGGCAGCGATTGGGTGCAGTGCGAAATACACCTTCCTGTCGGCCACCTTCCCCGCACCCAATCCAGTTGTGGTGGCCCGGTACAGAGTAGAATGGAGCAGGGCGCCTCGTCGCCGGCTTCGATCCGGGGATACGCGGGCATAGCCAGTGTTTTCTCCGGTGCCTTGCGCCGTGCTCTGGAGCGGGCTAGCGGGCGGGCAGGCAGGCAGGCAGGCAGTGTGGAGACGCCATCGCACCGCAACACACGGGATGTGCAAAGGCAAAAGGTACTGCTTCGTACGCGTGCCCGCACGACTCTCCCCTCGGATGACTTCAGACCCTCCTGTCATGTGGGCTGCGTTGCTGCGTTGCTGCGTCGCTGCACTGCTGCACTGCCAGGCCCAGATAGAAAGCAGCCGCTATTCTAGGCGGCTTGGGGGCCGTCCAAAGGAGGGAGCTGTGTGTGTTCATGCCCTCTCCCTCTCTGTATGTGCAAGTACAGAGCACTGTGTGGGCACCGCACGGGGTTAACCTACAGCGAACCGTGTATGGGGGGTAACCTGTCTGTACCTGCCAGCCGGCGGACCTGTGCGGGACTTCAAACTCCCGCGCCATCGATCGACCGCACCAAAGCGCGGGACAGCCGAGAAGGACGAAGATTGGTCGCCCTACTGCTGACTGACCCCATTACTTAGCAGCTGCTGCGGACGCTCACCGCCTGAGGACAAATGACGGGCTGCGCAATCTGCACAATCTCGATCGCCGCAGAACCCGCTTTGGCAGGACTGCACGATGCCTGTGCGCCGCTCCTATGAGGCTCGCGCGGCCGCCATGGTTGCCGCGGAAGCCATGCTGCCTGCTGCAAGGGCTCCAACACCGCTATTGATGGCTCTTTCTGTTATATCCGTCTGCGAGCAGGTCGTGGATGATGCAGGCTGCTGGTCGGCTCGGGTCTTCGTTTCGGAGTATACGAAATGTTGGAGATTAGCGCCCGGTCGTTGACATGCCCAGTGGGGGATCGATCAGCATCCATTATGGTTCTGAGCCACTGGCACACTTGACTGATTGTGAGATGAGCTGCAACCCGGGATTGCCCTGGCATAGAACGCCAGCATATGATGTGAGACCCCTTGGGACAACGTATGTAAGCCCAGGATGGGTGATTATTCCACGGGTTATTAAGCAGACACAGCCACAAGGACAACCCCACACGCGGGTGAAGGGTTGCTTACTGCTGCCCTCCTCACCCAGAGTCCCCATCTCGTGAAGCTACGGAGCACCCCTGCCGTTGCCGCCTTCTTCAGGGCCGATACCCTTGGGGTTCTCTGCCGAGTCTCGCAGCCCACGCATTGACTCCAGACTGCCAGCTTCCATGGTTGGCTGTCTCTTCACGTACAATCGCCACTAGCAGCGCCCAAGGCACCTTTCTTGAACAGGAAAGTTCGGCGTCCACGTGTGGAAGAGCTCTCAGCTCCCCCTTCTTTCCTTTTTCCGTGCTCGTGTATTCCTGAAGGATTTGCCAAAGGAGATCTGCGTGTTTGTTTTGCCGTACAGGTGCGCTGACCTCTCCATTGGATCCCTCCTTTGCTCGTTTCAGGGATGTGGGCAACCTGATATCGCGCTCCCCCTCCCCCCGTGTGGAACTAGACGCTCTCCGCTCTCTCGATCTGTTTTAGCTGTTTTAGCGGTTTTAGCGGTTTTAGCTGCTGTCTGTTTCAAACTGAACCCTCTGCCGTTTGACGGATTAATTTAACCGTAGGTCGGGAACGTAGCCGTTGTGGGGCTATTCTTTTGGGACCCGGGCGGAGTCCACAAGAGGGCAGACTCTCGCGACAATGACCTCAGACAGAGGCCCTGGCTCCGAATGCCAATAAAGCTATGCAAGCCTGTGTGGCTTTTCTGCCTCACCGCGTCCACCCCCCCTCGTAGCGAACTCACTGTCTCAATGTTAACCTGATTCGTCTCTACATCCCTTGTCCCTTTGGCTTGGGACTATAGCCGCAAAGGTAGCCCGCACGTTTCGCCTTTTTCTACAGGCCGTTTTGGCGTAAATTGTTTTGTATGGCAATGTAGCCAACGTTGCCGTCGATCAAAAATAGAGCGGTTGCTCTCCATCTCCGAGATCCGTTGCGGGCGCTGCGGCGGTAATACCGGTACCCCCGTTGAGCATCGGCGAATAGGGCTTAGGTCATGGATGACGCAGGTGGAGTCATGGTGTTTTCTTGCAGCAACCACTTTTGCACCCATCGATATGTCCCCATGCAAGATGCTCACTTATATAAGGTTCCCTCGACGACCCTGCAACTTGAAACAATCACATTTCTGCATTATCAATAACTCGGAGTTAGTCAGCAACCAGCCTGAAGATCGAAGATGAGCGATCCTGATAGAGAAGAGAAGAAACGCGAGTACAATAGACTTGCACAACGCGAGTTCCGTAAGTTATACCCCGTCGCCAGCACCCCCTTATCCTCTATGCTGCCTCCACCAGATGCCTCGGCGACACGAAATGAAAGCCTGCTAAATACATATCCTAGGGAGGAGACGTAAGGAGCACATAAAGAACCTCGAGCAACTACAGAAGGAACAGAAGTCCGAGCAGTCCGATGAGATCGAAAGACTCCGGGCCCAGAATGCGGACCTCAGGAGAGAAAACGAGGCTCTGAGAGCCCATATCTTCGGGCCCGGACCGTGCCCGATTCTCCCGGCCGCTCCTTCAGTACACAGCTCCAGATCCCACTCTCCAGCAGGACGGCCGCCTTTGGATTCACCGCCGCTTCTGATGAATCAAATGATGACGATGTCACCGTCTCTCACCGTTCCCGTTGTTGCCGGTGCCACTCCGCAGGGACCTCTGCGGCGGCAGCACCAACCAGACACCTATCAATTCTGCAACTCCTCGCGAACTAGCCCAGGCGCCTCGAGCCTAGACCAATCCTTACGCTCCATGAACATGTCGCAATCCATTGAGCACCAGGCAGCTCTCAACATGCCGCATTTTGAGCACCAGCTTGTGGTCGTCATCCCGTACGACCCCACAAAGTTCCGGTCTTACGTCCGGGGTCTCTTCAGGTCGTTGTTGAATCCAGCCGTGCATTCCTCGCATGAGATGCACCTGGCAATGCTTAAATCCCTAGAGCCCATACTCCCTAGGCCTCTCAAACCAACCACCGCGCAGCTCGAGACCCCCCACTACTACGGCATTGACATGATCCCGTTCCCAAATTTGCGGGACCGCCTCATCGATCTCGGCATTGATGGCTCCCGCAGCTTCGTCCAGGAGCTAGGCGAATGCGGCGGCGGTGGTGATGACGACGATGATAACGAGTTCAGCCAGGTAATCATTTGGGGCGAGGATTTTTTGAACGAGATGTCGTGGGAGATCTCGCAAAGGGTATTGGAGAGATGGGGCTGGTTTCTCGGCCCGGAGTTTATCCAGCGAGCAAATTTCTGGAGGGGGCAAAGAGGGGCGCCATTGCTGGCGCTGACGGAATGGTAAGTCGTTTCTTGGTTTCTGGTGATTTTTTCATTTTTAAACGCAGGCACGGTGGCGACTATGGAAAAGGGTCAGAGTTTTAGCATCATGGAGGGCCACGAGCAGGAAGGAATGGTGGCTCATTGGCTTCGCTCACGCTCTCTTGTGCATCTTCTCCACTCTCCCGTTTTGTTCACTTCAAACACCGCGGGGGGTTCGACACTCTTTCAGATACCCTCCCCCAACAATCGCATTCTTTTTCCCCATCCTCGGAAAAGACTCGTGTCTGTCCCCATAGACCTTAAATCGCTCTCCCCACTTGTTCTAGTTTGAATCACAATTCGAGTCTTCTCTCAGAAGTCTTCAAACATGCAAGAGAGCTTCATATTATATGCATCCTACACTGCCCTGGTTATTCCGTCGTTTTCATCCCTTTCTATCTGCTACGTGCGTTATATACACATTGCACCTGCGTTCGGATTTTGGCCTCCACAGAGATTGCGTTTCGCCCCCGATTTTCTGCATAGCTCCTGACATACATCTAAAAGTTGTCAAAACCCAAATACCGCGCAACGAAGATGGCACACAAACACAAACACACCAGCCACGTCGCATTCGTCGGGCTTCCCACCACCGCTACGCCTTGGAATGGCGACCCGTTTTGGCTGCCTGGAGTTTGGAGACTGGACGCAATGGTCTTGAGGCTACGGGTCGCTGCGGCGGTTATCGTTGTTGATGACGATGTAGGCGAAGAGGAGTTCTTTCTAGCCGGCGACGATGACAGTTGCAGTGGCGTTCCCGTCGTGGTCACAACGGCATCCTCTATTGTCGCCATCGCCACAGTCCTTGTCGTCCCCTCAACGGTAACAACACTCACAACACTCGTATACGCACTCGCACTACTCACCACATCGTCATCCGACAAAACCACCGATGTCAATGGGTTCCCATCTCCTGCGCACATCAGCTGTAGCGACCCCATCATCAACTCATCCCCACCAATCCCACAATTGGACTTGGCACAGTGGACCAGCGAGGAGAGAAACTCGCTGTTGGCTAGGACACATATACCTAGATTGGAGGGTTAACAAACTAATCCTGTTTCCCTTGGGGCTGGGGGTAGGACGGACATGCGATATCAAGTGCGCTGCAGGAGTTGCCTCCAGTAGAGTGAATACAGTCCCGGACACAGGGTGGGAGGGTAGATATGGTGGCTGCCGTTAGAGGCAGGAGGACGAGATAGCGAAGGCGCATATTGGGTTTTCCTCTTTTTTCTCTCTCGCTTTTCCGGAGTTTTCTTTCCTTTCCAGGGTTTGCACCGCAAGTCTACCTCTCGTGAGTTTTTGGAGACAGGATAGGGGAGCCAGTTAGATAGGTTGTGGATATAAACCCCCTCTCCCACTTTTCATACGACGCGGAATGGGATTGGATGGGGTGCGGAACCGTTGAGCTTATCGCCCTTGTGTAATACATCGGGCTGGTTACCCAGCGCTTAAGATACAGACAGGCATTCTGTACAGCTCATTAGCCTTATATACTTAGCGCTTTTGCGAAAAATTCCCTGATTCCTGCTCCTCTGTTCTGCCGATCTCAATCGCTAACGGCCCTTCCCACCCGCCTTTCTTGCAGTGACGACATGGCGAGGTGCGTATTAGGTGTGGCAAATTACTCCCCCGCCTTTGGTGGATGGTTGTTGCGGTTGTGCTGTGGCGAGGAAACGAAACGAGTAGTGGGGTTGTTGGGCATCACACACCAACACACCCAACCCCAATCGAGCAGTCGGTATAAAGTACCGCCCTTCTCTTACATAAGCCTATGCAATCGCAAAAAAAAAAAAACGCACACCAAGGGTTGTCGTAGACATTGGCTTAGCTAGAGGGTTTGGTGGTTTGGTGGTTTGGTGGTTTGGTGAGGGCTCGTGGATTTCGACACAGCAGCACCCAGTGTGGGGTCAGAAGACCCCACCCAGCATCCATATCACCGGCGCTAGAGAGATACTTGAGCACTAGTGTGGGCTACCGGTTGTTACCGGAGGGATGCAGTGGTACGAACTAATTATCTCTTAACCACTTATCGTTTTTCCTATTTATCTGATTCAGAAGAGCTGCGAAACTCGGGCTCATCCGCCTGCCTGCATGCGGCACTGCAGTCAAATCTACCTTCACAAAGCTGATATTGAGCAACGTGTGACGATTACCCCACAGCTCCAAGCAACCGCGATTTGACTGCCCAACGGAAAGATATCTCTGCGAGGGGGAAGACCGCCTTTACTCGTATCGACCGTCGGGAGAACATCTCAGGGGCTAACAACAATGGCCCGTACCGAAAACCAGCTTCAGCAGAGCAGTAAAACAGTGCAGCAGAACTGTATTCGGCTCAACATCTCACCCAATATTTGCAGTATGTTGAGCACGCAATGGTTACTCGCACTGTGTACACATCCGGGAAGCTACCCTATTTTCCTCAATGCCAACTCTTTTACAATCTCTTTCTTTGCTCTTTCTGGCTACTGCAGGGCATCCCTTGATCCCTTGCTTCACTTGCGGTCTTCCTTGACGCTATCACTGGCACTGCGTCGGCTTCGGGACTTCATCTCGCTGGCTTCATTCCCGAGGGCCATTAAGCCATAAAGAGCAAGGGACACCATTGGAAGACTGGCTTGGGAAGTCCCCAGTGTCGGCTCCTCTAGCAGCTATTGCTATCAAAAGTCCGATGGGCAAGTAGGAGGGAGGACTCGGGCTTGGGCTCGAGGAGGAGCTCGCCGTCCCCGCCGCCACCACCACCAGCATCTTCTGCTCTTAGGTGACCCGTGAGTATGCTAATGGCGAACGGGTTTCAGGGGAGTCTAGCTCCTCTTCCTTACACGGCCCTTTACCTCTGTCCCCACCGCTGGACGCCTTGGGTCTGCCTAGGATTCGCCGTAACGGCAGGTGTCTCCCAGAAGTGCACAGTTACCATCAGATGCCAGGCAGCGACAGCACCCGCTTCTCTCCCGGCGGGGCGGCCTCCGCCTCCGGTTCGACTGGGCGTCGCCAAGCCTCGTTGGCACGGACACCGGACTATACGCTGGAACACAATGGAATACTGGAACACTGCAACACTGGAGTGCTGATCTAGGCTCGAAGCTATTCATTCATTCACGGTATTGTCGGCATTATGCTCCGCTTCAGGCCCCCCACTGTGAAGAGCCTCGATAGTTTCCAAAAATGCCAAGCGTTCAGGCGGTTAAGGTGCACATGTGCGCGCACTGCCCCAACCCCAACTCCAACTCCAACCGGCTCTCTTTCCCCACACGAACAAACAGTCGCTCCGCAAAAAAGAAAAAAAACCTCTCGATGAAAAAAAAAAAAGGGGGGGGGGGAGGAAAAAAAGAAACTTCTGGCTCCCGAACCCCAAAAAAACAAAAAGATTTAAAGAAAAGCCCCCCAACTGTACGTCAAAAATAACAACAGCAATAACAACAACAACAACAACGCCGCCACCCCCCCATTCCCCAAACTTAGCTCTTCTCCGATGCACCCATCCATCCCATCCATCCCACCCTGTCGCTTCACCTTGCTCCCGTCGTCTCATGTTGCTTCGCCCACCTCTGCTTTTTTTTTCTTTTCTTTTTCCAAACCACAAACCCGGAAAAAATAGAAGTAGTTTCCTAAGGCAGAAAAATATATACTCCTTAAGGCAGAAAGAAAGAAAGAAAAGAAAAGAAAAAAAAAAGAAAAAAGAAAGGGCGTAAATACACTCACGCACGGACTTGGTCTCGGACTGGGACGCGGATCACGGATCACGGATACGGATGTATGTGTATGGGTGTATGGAAGTGTGGATGTATGTATGTATGAATGGATGGATGGATGGATGGATGGGCGGATGTGCGCCAAGGTGGGGATATGGCACAGCACAGTATAGCACAGTATAGCTCGTGAACGAGTTGTTTCCTAAGCGGTAGTGTATGGCGGGCGGGGTTGGTGGGGTGGGATGGATAAAAACAAATAAATAAATAGATAAATAGATACATGGAGATTAATAAAAGTCTTTTTTATTTTTTATTTATTTATTTTTTTATTTTACTTTATTCGGTTTTGTGTCTCATTCGTTCATTCATCCTCCTTCCCTTTCCTTCCTTTCCTTTCCTTCCTTCTCCCCACCCACCTACCTACCTACCCACCTACCTACCCACCTTCCCCATTCCCCCCCCCAAATCAAACCAAACCAAGCCAAATCAAACCGTACGTACACATCCACACATCCACACATATGTGACGCAACACAACACAACAGAGCGGTGTGTGTGTGTGTATGTATGTATGTATGTATGTGCGGGGGTGGGGGGGAGGGGGGAATTAGAGGGGGAATGGGGATGTGTGTGTGTGTGTGTGCGGGGAGGGAGATTAGAAAGGAGGATTTTGATTTTGATATTTTTTCCTGGGGGGGGGGGGGAGGGGGGGTAGTTGGTAGTAGTAGTAGTAGTAGTAGTAGTAGTAGTAGTGCCGGATAGATAGATAGATCGACAGACGGATCGACAGACGGATCGACAACCAGCCAGCTAGCCAGCCATACAGCCAAACAGAAAGACAGAAAGACAGAAAAACAGAAAAACAGACCGACACAGGGGCGCGTGGATGAATAGATAGGCAGGCAGGCAGGCAGGCAGGCAGGCAGGCAGGCAGCGTGAGACCTTCCTTTTTCTTCTTTTTTTGTGTGTGTTTTTTTTTTTATTGTTTTTTTTTTTTTTTTTTTTGCCTTGTTGAATAAATAAATAAATAAATAAAAAGGAGGAGGTTGGTGGTGGTGGTGGTGGTGGTGTTGTTGTTTACGTAGGGGTTATTTTAATTTCTATTGAGGGGGAAGGGGGGGAAGGAAGGAAGAGGTGGTGGGAAGGTGGGGTTTGGGACTCTCTTTTTTTTCTTTTCACGTAGGATTCATCCATCCATCCATCCATCCATTGGGCTTCCTGTTGTGTGTGTGCACGGATGTGAACGTATCCGGCTGGTGGTGGTGGGAGAGAGAGAGGGGGGGAAGGGGAGTTTTTTTTTTTTTTCTTCTTTTTCTTCTTTCTTCTTTCCGCTACCAACAGTTTTGGAGCGAGCTAGCTAGCTAGTGACTGGAGCTTGAGCAGATGTTGCGCGCCTTGACAGAGAGAAAAACCAGATATCCCATCATCCAGCCCTTTCAATGTGTGAAGCCCCCCCCCCCCCCATCCCATCCCTAACCACCAAGTTTCTCTCTAACCTCCTCCGCACTCACTCTCTTCCCAGTCTCGTCGTAGAACCTAGAGGCAATGTATAGCCATTTCGTCTGTTCGTACCGTTGTGCAATCTCGAGAAGTAGAATCAACTAACATGCTCGAAAAAAAAAAAAAAAAAGAAAAACTCCATTAGCCTTCCCGCTACTATTACTACTACGCTCTCTATTGCTGCCTCTCAAAGCCGGAGGAAAATTCTTACCTCGCGTTGGCTCCACCTCTCGTCTGTTTGGAGAAAAGGTATTGTCATGCCTGGTGACTCTTCTTTGGGCTTCTCCTTCTCCTTCTCCTTCCCCTTTCCCTTTCCCTTTCCCTTTTCTGGCTTCTTCTCCGCCTCTGCACGAGTACGCCTCAACTCGCCATATCGCCGCTTGACGTCGTATAAAGGCCTCTCCATTGCGACACTAATATCCTTCCATGGCGTGTTAGCCTCCTTGAAACCCATTAGCTCCTCGTCCTCGACATCTGTCCAGGCAGCCGGCTCCGCTGGTACGGGCTTAGGAGCTGGAGTGGGTTGCGCGACAGGTTCTGGAGCCGGATTCTCTGCTGGTTGGGCAACAGGTGGGGCAACAGGTGGGGCAACAGGTAGTGCAATAGGTTGAGCAACAGGTAGTGCAACAGGTTGAGCAACAGGTAGTGCAACAGGCTGGGCAAAAAGTGGAGCCGTGGGCTAAAATATGTATGTGAGCTCATTATTATCGGGAAGTAACGTCAATACGAAGTTAAGATACTGCGAGAAAAAGTTGCACTGACGGAACAGGGCGGGGATGAGAAACGCTTACCGTTGCTGCTACGACCACGTTGGCCTTCTTCCTCGGCTTCAATTTGGGAACTGGGAAAAATACGTCCAACAGGGTCGGAGGGCGCAGAACCTTCTTCTTGGGGTCCATTTTGTGTAGCTTTTGCTGAAGGAAGATCCCCAGTGCAGGAGTTCGTGATCCCGTCGAGTGGTTATCTGTGGTGGGGAAGGCTCGTTAGGTAGGGCTGAGAGGTAAGTGGATCTGAGCTAGTGAGGACTGGTGACAGGACAGAAAGGAAGAAAAAACTAAGACGGGGACATGAAACCGGCACACGTACGGCAGATAACCGTAGGTAGGACTAGTTTGTGTTTAGGTACATACAATTACTTAGGAAGATAAAAAAAAAAAAGAGTTCCGAGTGTCTACTTTTCCTCCATTATTCTCTCTTCCGTGTCATCCTCATTTTTACTCATTACAGCTTCTCTGCATGAATTCTTCAAGAGGCTGGACACAATAATTGACTGCGGCAAGCTGTGATAAAACGACATTTAAAGAAGAAGCGGCTATTACCGTGATAGACAGGTTATGGTTAAACGTCCAAAAGTCCATTATGAACCGCGATTGTCTTTAGTAGAATGTATGCAGCCATACACAAACAGGGACTTATCATCTATCTATTATGATATCATATAAGTAACGGGTTAAGGAGAAATCGGAGGGAGGAGAGAGACCCACTGGCCAGAGCACCCAGACAACTTGTCAGAATGATGCTTGACTTCCGCGACATGACTGGTTGTTCTGGCTGGAACACCTTTTGAACAAGGTCAACAGAGGTAGCATACCCGCACATCATATGTCATATATATATATATATGATTGGTGCAGTCGGCACTCGGAGAGACTAATCAAAATCTGCGGACCATATCCTTACTTGCTCCTTAGCTACTTGGTTGAAGTCGGTTCGGAACAATAACAAAAGGCCAACTTATGTCATCAGGTCATGTGACCCACAAATCGTGGCCTTTTATCAATCTCGCCCTACACAATTCAATGCACCAAGACAAGCGCAAATCCTCACCAAAAGAACTACAAATTCTTCTGGAAGACTGTCTTTAAGATGTCGAAAATCACAGTCGGTGGGTGCAATTGCCCTTACGGATAGCAGGTTTTTCTAAATACACGTTAGCTAATGGATATAATTCTCTGCTCTAGCCGGAGTGCGCTCTAATGTCAAAGAACTACTCGACTACTCTCTGAACGAGAAGAAGAGAAACTTCCTCGAAACGGTCGAACTCCAGATTGGTCTTAAGAATTACGATCCCCAGCGTGATAAGCGTTTCTCCGGTACAGTGAGATTACCTCAAGTTCCCCGACCTGGAATGAGCGTTTGGTAAGTTGACAGCATTATTGGTCGGGCTACTGCGCCACTAGGATGAAAAAAACCGAGATGGGACGCTGGTAAGGACTTTAGAATACTTTTTAGTTTGCTGATTTTGCTGGTTCTCGCAGTGTCCTCGGTGACCAACATGATATCGACCGTGCAAAGCATCATGGCGTTGATGCTATGTCCGCTGATGACTTAAAAAAGCTCAACAAGAACAAGAAACTTGTCAAGAAACTCGCTCGAAAGTACGATGCCTTTGTCTCCTCCGATTCTCTGATCAAGCAAATTCCCCGTCTCTTGGGTCCTGGTCTCTCCAAGGGTAAAGCTCAAATCCAGCACATTAACTTTGACACAAGCTAATACGGTTAATAGCTGGCAAGTTCCCTACCCCGATCTCGCACAACGATGATCTCGCGAGCAAGATCACGGAAGTCAAGTCAACTATCAAGTTTCAATTGAAGAAAGTGTTGTGTCTGGGTGTTGCGGTTGGTAATGTGGGAATGACAGAGGACCAGTTAATCAGCAACATCATGCTGGCTATCAACTACCTAGTTAGTTTGTTGAAGAAGGGATGGCAAAATGTGGGGAGCTTGACGATTAAAGCTTCGATGTCTCCTCCCAAGCGGCTATACTAGAAAAATCCTGTGGCGGAACCTGACCGCGTCAACTCCTTGTTAAGTAAAACGGTAGCTTAAAAACCAATGATCTCATGATGTCCGCCAAACAAACCAAAAAGCCCACTGGTCTTACGGCTCGTAAGTGAAGTCAGTGCCCAAACAACGCAGTTGGATAAGTTATCGAGCAGTATTAATTCTCCACAACAATGAATAAGTCGGTAAAACTCTTGCATAGCTAGGACAGAACCCGCAGGAACTGGCACAAAGTCTAGAGGACGAATGATCAAACGCGTTGATCAGACTGAATCACAAAGAATTCCGCAGACGATTATGGGACAGTGGCGAGTAATTACTGACTTTCCATTGCTCTCTACCTTAGACTCTGCCACCGCCAATGCTCTCGATCTCACGCGCTAGTAGGCCAAAATGCCTTGCCACATGTAGCGTCCATCCCACAACTCCGATCCACCAAGTAAAAGGGAATACCGCGCAGTTGATTAGGAAAGAACAGACACTTGGAATCTAATCGAAGGAGCCGGGAACGGAAGAAAGTCCATCTCAAATCAGACAATCCTCAGCAAGCCGCCGTAGCGGAGCTCCCAATAAGGTTATTAGATAATAACCTCTACTGATGATGTTAAAGCAAAAGAGGAGCGTGAGGTGAGGCGAGCTTTTAAGTCTAGAATCTCGGGAGATTAGGTCAGCAGGGCAGCCAAGCCAGCCAAGCCCTTCCAAGCCCTCTCAAGAAGGGAATTGCGAGTCACGGTCGGTTGGTCAGGCACAAGACCGCTGAAGATTACCAATCCGCGACGGCCGAACACGGGAAATTCTCAGGAATGACGACCAAAAGACGACCGAAAGACCACCGAAAAACGCGCTGTGACGACCTAACGACGACCGAATGACGGCCCGGCTACACATGGGAGCGATAATTCGCCCGGGAAGTCGCCCGATAACGCAGCTGCTAGCGCCATGGCACACTGCACAAGTCTTCCCACTAGGCATCATATTTCTTTTTTTTTGGCGTCTGTATTCACACGTATGGGCGATGCGCTCCTCTATAAGTCATGCTTCGTTCCGTGCTGGAGGGGGTTTTGTAGTTTGTTCACCGGTCTATAATTGAATGCCATATTGTCCTTATCCCCAGCTCTAGGCCTCGGGCTTCATATCACCGCTTGAACTTGCTATACCCCCATTGCTATAATGTCTCGTGCTGCCCTTCACTCTCCGGCGGAAGAATCACAGAATAAGCTAGAGACATATCAATCTTTAGGAGGATCCAGTGTGTCGGGTCTAGAGGGTTTAACGCCTGCTACCGCCGAGATCGAGGACGAGGGTATTGTTCTGCCGTCCAAACCAGAGGGATGTATCTATGGAGTTTCTAGGCACGCTACAGAGCACGTGGACGCAATTACTAAAGTTACAAAGACCGAACGCCCTATCGGAGATATAGTTGATGTGAAAGGTGAAGGGTTCACCACCCCCGAGTCTGTCTCGGAGCACCTTGGCGGCAGCACCTGCCGGCGTACCATATCTGGTACAGGATCGACTGCCAAGAAAGCAGAGGGGAATCAACTCGATACAATCGAGGAATCTTTCGAAGCCCGGATCGAAAGACTAGGTAGGGAAAGGCCTAGGCAATTTAAATCGTTATGGGCGGAAATCGGCTTTTGCTTCTCGATCTCCATGTCACAGGTCCTGACCGTAAGTTTGTTCGCTCCCCCCCCCCTTTTTTCTCTCCCTCTCCCTCTCATGTCTCGCTCAGAATAACACCCCAAAAATATAGGAATATTTTGTTTCCGGTTTCAACGTCATTCTTCCAACAATAGTTAGGGACCTCGATATTCCCGCAGTGTCATACACATGGCCCGCCAGCGCATTCTCTCTTGTCGTTTCATCCTTCCTTCTTGCCTTTGGACGCCTCGCGGACATGTACGGTGGCTATCCCGTCTACGTCCTGGGGCTCGTCTGGCTCTTTGCGTGGAGTCTCATTGCGGGTTTCTCGAAGAATCAGACAATGCTCGACGTCTGTCGGGCGATGCAGGGCCTGGGTCCCGCAGCATTTCTGCCATCCGGCCTGATGCTGTTGGGGAGTATTTACCGGCCAGGACCACGGAAAAATGTTATATTTAGTATTTATGGAGCGGCTGCACCGCTTGGGTTCTACGTCGGGATTTTCTTCTCCGGCCTCACAGGACAATATACCCGATGGGGATGGTATTTTTGGATCGGCACACTGTTGGTACTCACCACGCTGGTTGTGGCGATCCTGACGGTACCTTCGGACACCCAGGAGCGGAGAACGCTGGGTGTAAAGATGGACTGGCCGGGTGCGGTTTTGATCGTATGCGGCCTGGTTTTGGTGGTGTTTGCTATTACCGACAGCTCGCATGCCAAGAACGGATGGAAGTCGCCGCACATACTGGTAACGTTTCTCCTCGGGACTTTGATTTTGGGGATGGCGGTATATGTGGAAGGGTGGGTAGCGGAGATGCCATTGCTGCCATCTGAACTGTTTAAAGTCCCAAGGATGAAAGCACTTGTTTTGGCTCTCTTGTTCACCTATGGAAGCTTGGGCGTTTTCTTGTTCTACGCCACATTCTAGTAAGTTATTGAAGCTCAGTTTGAAAACTTAATTTTATAGTTCTGGCTGACCGACCACCGAAGCATGGAAAATATAATGGGAGGCTCCTCCCTCCAAGTAGTCGCTTGG
This sequence comes from Geoglossum cookeanum, assembly GCA_021527025.2. Classification (NCBI taxonomy): domain Eukaryota; kingdom Fungi; phylum Ascomycota; class Geoglossomycetes; order Geoglossales; family Geoglossaceae; genus Geoglossum; species Geoglossum cookeanum. The sequence continues at coordinate 37,724 of JAJDFF020000137.1, forward strand.
TTCACACCCATGGCACTAGGTGGCTGCATCATCTCTACCGTTGGCGGCTTCGTCCTGCATATATTTCCCGGCACAATCCTCATACTCATCGCCGGTGTTGCTTGGGTTGTCGCACCCCTCCTCTTTGCCATTGCCCCGGCCGGCGCCAATTTTTGGGCTTACACCTTTCCCTCTATGATCTGCGCTACTATCGCTATCGATATAACTTTTAATATCACCAACATCTTCATCACTACTAGCCTTCCACGCAAACAACAGGGGTTAGCTGGGGCGCTTATCAACTCGATTTTGCATTTAGGTATTTCGCTCTGTTTAGGTGTGTCGGATGTGGTTAGCAGCGCGACAGCAAAGTTCGGGTTAAGCAGAAGTTATAAGAGTGTTTTTTGGTTTGAGGTTGCGTGCGCGGGGGCGGCATTGTTGATTATGGCAATCTTCGTGAAGATTGAGAAGGCGAAGAGTGATCTGACGGAGGATGAGAAGATAGAGATGGCTAGGGAGGCTAGGGAGGGGGGTAGTGGGGTGCGGGACGGAAGGGTTACGACCTAACGATTGCAACACGACCTAGATATGCGCAAGTTGAGTAGGGCTTTATTGGTTCGCCGTTTCCAAGGTTTCTTTTCTCTTTATGCCGCTCTACATTTTTTTCAAATCCCGTTTGACCTTAATTCCTGACAATCACTCGAGAACATTGCTGGCGAAGGGGTGTCTAGGGCGTAGCGGAGTTTTTCTCTTTTCAATTCTCACACTCTCATTCATATACGGAGTACATAGAGATATATATCCCGGCGTTCCGTCGTACAACTATCAACCCTATCTCCGCTCCCCCAGTGTTTGCTCTCCTACAGCTCCCTGCACAAGCCTCCCGTAATAGTGAATTGGCTGTAGCCTTGACGGATGGTCGCTGCAAGAGAGCCTCCAGTGGGGTGACGGGTGTAATGTTTGTTTGTAATGTTTGTTTCCCCGGCTCTAAGTCTCACCATTTATACTGTACTACGTAGTACTTGTACATGTACGAAGGACCTCGGCTACCCGACATCAATTGCTCACCTCCGCCTCATCAAGCGGGGTTTACGATGTACACGTTCAACAAGGAATTGGAGGGCCTACAGCAACTGTGTGACGCGGTGTGTCTTCTGGGTGGAGGGTGGGCAGCCCGCCGGTTTATGAGATCCTAAGAGCACGGTAACAAGACACAAGACGGCATCGCTAGAACCTCCTCTGCTTGTGTTCCGCCTCCACATACCACCACCATCGCCCCTCATGCCCACCTCACAGCCAACCGTCCCCTTCTCCGAACCTCCCTGGCTCTCCAATCCCCCTTCTCCATCCCCCTACTTCACTTCCTCTCACCGTAGCTTCCAAGTAGCTATCCGCGCCTTCATAACAACAAACCTCCACGACCTCGCGCTCGAATGGGACACTCAAGGTCGCGTTCCGGAGGAGGCGTTCAACACGTTCGCGGGAGCGAACATGCTGGTCCCATCCCTGCCGGCACCATTACCGGCGGGGTTGTTGAGGGCGCTGGGGTTGGGTGAACTGCTGGGTGGAGTGAGTGTGGAGGAGTTTGATGGGTTGCATGGGTTGATATATGGGGATGAAGTGGGTTTTTTATTTTGGATCTTTTGGGATTTCAATTGGGGTAGTAAGCAGAGCTACTACGGACTCCAGATCTTTATCGATTACCCTAACAGCCCACATCCTCTTAGATGGCCCGCTCTGGCGTACTAGGCCCCTCTATCTCCCTCACGACCGGCTTCGCATATGGCATCCCACCAATCATCCAATTCGGCAACCAACAGCTCAAAGACCGAGTGCTTCCCGACTTACTCCTGGGGAGAAAACGAACGTGTCTCGCGATCACAGAGCCGGGTGCGGGTTCGGATGTTGCGAGCATTGAGACGACTGCGGAGAAGAGTGAGGATGGGAGGTACTACATTGTTAGTGGGATGAAGAAGTGGTGCGTAGGATCACATTGTGCGTAGAGGGGTGCATATATTAACAGCGGGATAATTACTAAAGGATAACTAACGGTCTCATCGCCGACTACGCCACCATGGCCGTCCGTACTGGCCCGCTCGGCCCAACAGGAATCTCCCTTCTCCTCGTCCCCCTCAAAGACAATCCTAGTATAACCATCCGGCCTATCCTCACGGCCTCGTCCACAGCCAACAACGCCACCTCCAGCACAGCCTTTATAACCCTTACTTCCGCCCACATCCCCACCATCAATCTGATCGGCCACGAAAACCAGGGCCTATCGTACATCCTCTCAAACTTCACCCACGAGCGCCTCACTGTTGCCGTTGGTGCAACAAGGCAAGCACGTGTTGCGCTTTCTGAAGCAATAGCTTATTGTATGCGCCGCGAGGCGTTTGGTAAACCCCTTATGGAGCAGCCCGTGGTGAGGCATAGGCTAGCAAAAGCTGGAGCACTACTAGAGAGCCTAAGTGCTTGGATAGAAAGTGTAGCATTCCAGGCCTCACAAAATCAAAAAGCCCCGGGGAGCCCCACCGGTGATCGAAACTCTTCCTTATCCCTAGGCGGCACAGCAGCCCTCGTAAAAGCCCAGGCCGGAATAGTCCTCGACGAGTGTGCGCGCTGTGCTCTCCTCCTATTCGGCGGCAATGGACTCACTCGCACAGGAGTGGGCGAGATTGTCTCAAGTAAGACCCCACTCCCCACACATACACATCCCTTACTTCATCTACTAGGCCCCCTACTCCGTAGATCTAACACTACATGGGCGTATAGAGATCTATCGTGACGCACCCGGTATAAGGGTTCCAGGCGGGAGCGAGGACGTACTGCTAGATTTAGGGGTGAGGCAGCTCATCAAAGTTTTCAGGGCGCAAAAGAGCAAACTCGAAAGGGAGACCAGCGCGAAGATCTAAGCCTGTAGCACACTGTACAAACACATGTTTACCCCCCCCAAAAAAAAAAATTAAATATAAAACATAAAATTCCACACCGTGGCGAAATCCCCTTCCCCCCAAAAAAAACTCTCTCCCCCTTCCCGTTGAGGCGCTAAAAAATCCTAATAACCCCAAACCACAACACCCAAGGGTTGTGTAGTGTAGTGGTAAGCACTCCGGATTTTGAGCCAGGCTCCTCCTCCCCCCCACCCTTCCGGCAGCCCCGGTTCGATCCCGGGCATAACCTGTTCTGTTGATATTTTTATTTTTTTATTTTTTTATTTCTATTGTTGTTATTGTTGTTTCCTGGGGAAGGGGGAGAGAGGGAGGGGCGTTGTGCATACGCTGTGTATGTAATTCAATGTGTTGTGTATTTATTTATTATGTATATTTAACGTGCGTGTTATGTACATGTACGCATTGTATTATGCACTTCCCGCGCGGACGGGCTGCAAGCCGTCTGTGCTTTTCTCTCTCATAGCTGGGTCCGGGATTGGGATTGGGTTGGGGTTCTGATGACGCGCGCGTTGGGGTGCATACATACACACATGCACATACGCATACGCATACGCATACGCATGCGTATATATGGAAATGTAATCTTGCCTTAGGTGTGTGTTGGGGGGGAGGGGAGGTCAGAAAACGCTTGGATGGAGGAGATATGGAGATGTTCTATGGGTGAAGTAGTAGGAGGGTTGTAGGTATACGGTGGGAATGGGAGTAGGTTTTTTTTTTTTTCCCTTATTTATCTTCTTCTAATTATGGTCCTTGTTTTTTTTTTTAGGGATTAGTTGTATTGTGGGGGAGAGGGGGGGGAAAACTAGATTGGAGGTTGATAGGGATGGAAGAAGAAAAAAAGAGAGCAAAGTTAACCAACGGCTACAGACACAGTTCGATTCCGCTAGTAAGGGGCTACACACGACAGCACCCTTATCACACAAGAAAGCCAGAGGAATGCCAAAGCCCCGTGTGTATCAGGAAAGGGTATTATTGAAAAAACAGAGCCACCGGATCTTGTAATTGTACAGCTTTTTTTTTTTTTTAACAAGACACCGATATGGCCAACCCGCGACTTCATAATGACACAGCAACGTGTGAACCCCAGCAGTATCTTACAAGTATTAACAGCCGCCCTCTATATTGAAATATTGAAGACATGTTGATTGGACTGTCGTGGGTTTATATGGGATTCTCCATTCCAGGCGAAGGAATCGCAGGTATCGCACCTGTGCTCATCGCCGGCGTCGATCTCGTTCCTGGGGTTGACGACGAACCCATGCCGGGAGTAGAACTCGGTGTCCCACCAGGCATACCTCGTTTCATCATCTTGATCAAAGCTTTCACCAGCTCTGATGCATCTTCGAACGTTTCGTCATCCATTCCCTCTTTTGCATTGTAAACGTCAGCGATTGTGAGTTTTGCCAGTCGTCTCGTTCCTTCCACATCCTTCAAACAATCATGTAGAAAGGCGCAGTACTCTAGTTTGACGCTCAGCCGTAGAGGATGGCTTCCTGGGAGGAGGTTGTCAGCAAGTTGCGCCGCTTCCGCAAAGCAAACCGAAGCCTTCGGAATGTAGTCGGTCGCCGGGAGAAGAAAGCTGCCAGTGGGTTTCGGAATCGATACAGGATTAAGGCCTGGTGGCAGCGAGCCACCAACTGGGCCGCCATTCATCAGACGCTCGTGCGAACGTGATCCAAGTCCAGGTGGGTCACGAACGGGGGCCTTTCCCTTGTCGCCTCCTATCGCATGGCCGTTCATCTGAGGAGGTGGGATGCCTGGGGGATGGGAATAGGTTGGAACAGATATTTGGTTCGCACGAGGGTCGTTGTGGAAGAGGACGAAGATGTGGTGAAAACTCGCCCTTAGTTTGTAGGCCAGTACCTTGAGCTCTACGAAGGGCGCCACGTCTACAAAGAGCACCACGTCCGGCATAATCCAATCCTCGAGCATTTCCAAGCCCTCTCTCGATAGCCATATGATGTGGTGGTATAGCCGAAGAGACTTTGTATCTCTGGTAGGGTCAAGCTTTCGGAGTTTGCGGGCCCTGATGAGCTGTCTTGAGAGATTTACAGACAGGCCCAAGATCTTGAACAGGAATGCCGATAGATGAGGTTGGTAGTCAAGCTTCTTTGCAAACTGACCGAGGAATTTTTGGTCCACATCAGTGAACGCCATCAAACGCGACTTGGGTTCTGGTATTCCTCTGAGGGACACACCAGCGTCGGACTTGATCAGCCTTGTCGAGACGTTTAGATGGGAAGCCTTTGGGCGAAAGGTGAATACTCGATGCAACAAGAGATCAAGCAATGCGCAGACAGAAATAGCAGTGCTCTAATGCAGAGGCTTAGGTTTGGTAGGCAATCTACCACAGTAACGTCTAATGTTGCAGCTCCGGGCGTTGGGGCAAATCGGCAAGGCTGATTGGGCGGATCCAAGTTGACGCCTAACACTGCTTCGGCGTAATCCACCAGGTACGCGCAGATAGCTTCAAGAATTCAAGGCTCGGAACGTAAGGCTTCAATAAACGGGTTGATGTGTCTGTAGGTAAGCTGACCCGCAAATGCGATGGCCAACCAACTTCCGATGTGATGTGATTTGGTCGAAACACAATGTCGCGGGCGCTAGATATGACGTTGACCAAGCTTAATCGAGAGCCTGATATATCTCCCAATAGCGGGCCAGTCCTGGTTTCTGCCGTCTTTGCTACGCCGAAGTGAAGGAGTAGAACCAAGTGAGGCTAGTGAAGCTAGGAAGCCTGGAGGGCTGATCGTAAACTTGGATAGCAATGCAGCCAGTACAGCACGGAAGCGCACTTTCGTATACTTCTGCCACGGATCCCAATTAATAAATTTGCCCAAGGTAGTGACAGGCACTGACAAGCTGGTGCACCAACCTAGGATACGATCGACATGCACCGGTAGCTTGCTCCCATTCGTGAGCTGACGACAGGCTGAGAGCCAATTGAAAACTCGGGCAATTTATGGTTTATGGTACCTGGCAGGTCAAGGTGTCTTCACAGCGCGAAGAACAAGTCGATTCCACAGCCCATGCAACGCATTATTGCCAATCTCTAGCACACAGGACGACGGGGGCAAGCAGCAACGCCCAGGGTGGTATTGATGCGGCAGCGTGCAGTCCAAGTCGAGGCTGGATCCCTCAAACGCCGGCCGACCTTTGCGTGTCGACTGAGCTCGAACTCGAACGCGGAGGCAATTGAACTCGACAGGCGGCTCAGCCCAGGCTCCAGGACCAGAGCAACGCGAGGCAATGGCGAATCGGCCGTATTTGTTGGTTTCACTGTGTGCAGTACGCACGTACGCACCCGACACGTTGATGGAAGGTGGAAATAAGCAAAGACTCGGGTGTCACGACTCCAACCTTCGAATCAATCTCGGGACTGGCGAGCCTCGACCCTCGAACCTCGGGGCAGCGGCGATGAGAAGGGAGCAGTCCAGCAGAGCCAACGGACGACGCTCCACCTCCACCTCCACGCTCCCCCCATTTGCCCGCCCCCATTTCCTGACAGGCTCTCCTGGCGTCTGCATTGCCCATCGATTCTGAACGTATCCTGCATGAACCTGCATCGACAATTGACGTGGCACTTAGCTCTTAGCCCAGTTTAGCGACCACGGCCCTGGCTGGAATGGAGAGAGGCGCAACTGCCAGCGTGGCAATCTGCTCGATGCTCGATGCTCGATGCTCGACCGTTGTCCGTCCCAGAGCCCGTGGAGCGCGGCAGCCAAACGACCGCCGCGTGGGCTTGCGGGTTTGTGGTGTCTTCGCGTATGGCGATGGTCGGATTTTCGACTGAGACATCGGACACACGCCTGCAACGCCTGCAAAGAGCCATCCGAAGTTGGATATCGGGTCTGCCCCATTCCGGCAATCGGTGCTCCACTGCAAAGGCGGTGACTTTCTGGCAGCGAGAGCAGCTCCACTCACCCTCACACTCACCCTCTGTCCTTCCTCGCTCCCCAGACACGCACCAGCCCGCCAACCGCCACGCGCAGCTACCAGCGCCTGTCCGTCTCAGGGTCCTGCACGGTCCGGGCTGGCTCGACCTCATGAAACAGTGGGTTCAACAGGATGGGGGACGACGCCCGATCGGGGATAGCATCAGTCTGGGGCCCTTGCCGAGTTGGGCGGTGTAGCCATTCGCCATTACGAAGCCAGTGCCTGACTGCAAAGTGCCTGACTACGTTGTGGCCACCTGCCTGCGAGAACTCCCACCGGCCATCTCAGACTGCGCCCAGGGCAGTTTAGGCCGGTTTGGGGCCTTCGAGCCTCCTAACCAGGTGTGTCGCGCTAAGCCTTATTCCCATCTTACATACGCCGTTATACGCGACATCCCCTCCCCCCCTTTACTGACAAACAGCTCGGAATTGTTTGTCATTCGGAAGAAACCTCCAATGTCTTTACCTAAGGCTGAGTGCGACGTCGGGTTCTTCCTTTGCAGCACGGGGACAAACTTGCTAACAAATGATTACCTGCCCTCTCCACAGCGGGAGTTTTCAGGCGCTCGGATATACGATTCCTGCTGCCCAGCCCCGGCTGAAATACCGCGAGAGCGGTAGTAAGACAAGATGTTTTTTTAAATTATATCCTTACCAGGCGTCTCGCCAATCGCGGTTTACTGGTATACATAAGAACGCCACCATCTCTCTATCTCAGCTAGCCTGACTCTTACTGCAAATCACTCATTTCCACACCTCAAAGGCATTTCGTCAAAAGCAAGTTTTCTTGTCTGCGTTATCTTTCGTTTGGCTATGTACTCCGTACGACTCCTCTGAGTTACACACCGTCCGGCTGTCGTCCTCAGCTCGATCACTCCTACCTTGCGGAAAGCCTAAAATATACATAACTCGGTCGTCCCGATACTCCCCCCCCCTCTCCGACATCATTATTCAACTAGCAGCAAATCCCCTCGAAGCCCGCGGGACAACTCTGCCTGAACAGCACATTCAAATTCTAGAAAGATGTGCCGATACTACAGGCACGTTTGGACCTGCGACCACGTCCGCTACGTCTTTGCCACCTACTGCAACTCGGCTGCCCTGTTCCAGCGACCTTGTGCAGAGCGTTCAGTCTGGCAATCCATCGCTATAGGAGCTCCATGCGAGAAATGCCATTGTTCTGGCGGGCGGGGGGAAGTGGGGGATCGAGTCTTCAAGGTTTGAAGCGGGAGGGTTATGGGGGCCACCGGGATGCATCTTGGATTTCTCATGGATGAACAATAGTGACGTTTTGACGGCAATTCACGATTTTTTGTTAGCACTGAGGGGGAGCAATGATAATGGGTAATGCACGGATTTGGCAAGATAAAAAGGGCTGGTTTTGCACATGCTTGGCTAGAGAGTGCTTATATTTCGAATCTTTCATAGTCCTCTGTAATGATTGATCTTTACACTAGAAAAGCAAAAGCAAAAGACCGAAACAAATAGAGGAAAGGAAAAAGAACGAACAATATAGAGACGGCAACAACTCATGCTGTACTTGTGGTGAAGTGGAGTAAAATAAAAACAAAAGACTTTTCATAACCGCCGCCCTCCTCCTCCTCCTCCTCCTCCTCCCCCTCCTCCTCCACCCTTCCCCTTGCCCCACCACCCACACACACACACACATACACACACACCGCTAACACAGCTGCGCGTCCACCCCGGGCAAATATTACAACACAGCTCACAGCTCACAGCCTGGTGTTATTGGCCTCTGCTATGTGATGTGGTGTGTGGTGTGGTGTATCGCACCGTACGCTGCTGTCTGTGCACTATCCGTACACATGGTCTATACACCGGCCGTACACCCTACCATACGCCGTACACTATACACAATAACGCCATACACCCTACCACACACTCCACCCAGCACACACACACACCACACGCACACACACACACACACACCGCGCCATACAAGCGAATAAAATAAAAAAACACCAATCCTATGCAGAAATACCTACTACTTATCTACCCCGTGTTTTGTGTGTTATATTTTTTTCCCCTTTTTTAAATTTTTAAATTTTTTGGTTTTTTCTTGCTTAGTCCGGTGTGGTGTGGTATGTGGGTTGGAGGTTGGGATGGGATGGGATGGGATGGGATGGGATGGAATGGAATGGGATGGGATGGAATGTAATATATGGAAAGGAAAGGGTGAGAGGGTTGGGGTTGGGTTGGGGGGAGAGGAGGGCTGAGGGCGGCTGACTGGCTTGGTGGTCCGGGGTGCGGGGATGGGGGGGGAGGAAGGCTTTCTTTCTTTCTCTTGTGTGCGCTGAGGGGTTTGGGTGGGCATTGTTCGTTTTGGCTGTTTTTCGTTTTTTTTTTTTTTTAAGAGAGCGATTATTATTAAGACTTGCTATTACGAACCGGCCAAACTATCGAGAGGGGGGAGGGGGGGGGTTTACTCGGCAAGTTAACAGAAAACAATACCAACCACCTTTTTTGTTGGAGAACCTATTTTGGCCATTGCATTTACGCGGGCTGTAAATTTATCAAGATTCAGATGCGTAGACAAAACTTCTACTGTGGTGACGGTGGGAGGGGGGAAGGAGGGTGTTTACTGTGATTTGATAGAATACATGCGTGCGTGTTAGAGCCGCAAAACTCGAAGCTTCCATACCAACACCACACTACTCCCGCCAACCAACCGCTGCATCGCATCGCATCGCATCGCCAAAAAAAAAAACGGTCTTGCATGCGTCATCGGTCGGGAGTAAATGGGTGGGCAAGCTGGGGATAAGGGGGGGATATGTGGGCAGAAATGGGATGGGGCTTACATAACAAAGTGCGTTAGTTAGTTAGATCCCCCTGCCAAAGCAAGCGTCGCCTGACCAAAGACCTTCCTTCCTGCGCACAACTTTGTACAAAACTGTACAGAAATAATATTTTATTTTATTTTTTATTCTATTTTATTTTATTTTTTATTCTATTTTATTCTATTTTATTCTATTTTATTTTTTTTTTTATTTCGACCCGTGGGTATGTACGTATATGTATATGTATATATATATACGAGGTAGAGAGAGAGAGAGAGAGAGAGAGAATCGTTTCGTAGAAAAAGTACGTACTACACGTGCCTGCTAATATTACTTGCGCTAACCTAAGCCAACTAACCGACCCAGCTCCAAAAAAAAAAAAAAGGGGGGAGGTAGCACCTGTACCTGAGTTTTCTTTTTTCTTTTTTCTTTTTTTTTTTGTTTTTCCCCACCTGACACGCAACTCCCGATTCAGCCTAAGTCGGTGGTGGTGTTTGATTCTCTCCTTCCTTTCCTTTCCTTTCCTTCTTCTTCCTTCCTTCCTTCCTTCCCTCCTTTGCCCACGAGGAAACCTTACGAGAGGAAGAAAAAAAGGTCGTCGTCGTTATCTCGTTCATTCATCCATCCATTCGTTCACTCATTCGTTTCCCCCTTCACCCTCGACTCACGCTTGGCTTCTTTTTCTATTACCGCTACGCCTTTTTTTTCTTTCTTCTTCTTCTCCCGGAATTGGAATAAAAATAATAATAAAATTAAAAAAAAAAAAAAAAAAGACTAGCACGCTCCCCCCCTTCGTTTGCAGCAACAACACGTCTTCTTGTTCGCTTGGGGTTTGAGAGAGGTGCGCACTGTCAGAGAGGCCAGACGTTCAATCGCTAGGTGTCGCTGTTGTCGCTGTTGTCGCTGTCGTTGACAAGCTCCTCCATTCATTGATTCATCCTTATTCATTATGCATTTCGCGGCGGTTCTTCCCATCGCTCTTGTGGCTGCTCCTGCTGTCGTTTCGGCCGCCGGGACGCTCGGCTTTGCTCTTGGGACGAAGAATCCAGATGGCTCTTGGTGGGTTTCCTCTCTCTCTCTCTCTCTCGACCTTGAAAGAATAGCAGTGGCGCCCGGGAACTGACTTCTTGCCCGTCGACAGCAAGTCCCAATCTGACTACGAGGCCGACTTCGGCGTGCTGAATAGCCAGAGTACTATCGTTCGTGGTTATGCTGCGAGCGACTGCGACTTTGCGGATAACGTTCTGCCTGCGGCAAAGTCAAAGGGTTTCAAAGTTGTCTTGGGCATCTGGTAAGTTTGAACGTTCTTGCATTCTTGCATTCTAAGCTACAGTAGCCTAATCATCTCGTTTAGGGCTGATACGGACGATTCATACAATGCCGACAAGGACGCCATAGTAAACAACTACCCCAAGTATACAGACCAAGTCTATGCCGTTACAGTTGGCTCCGAATCCCTCTACCGTGGGAATTTCACTGGCGACGAACTCTTGGAAAAGATCAAAGATGTCAAGACCTCACTTCCCAATGTCAAGGTTGGCACTGCCGACAGTTGGAACAAATATCAGGATGGGACAGCAGACCCTGTTGTAAAGGGTTCTGATATCATGTAAGTCAAAGCAACTTGACATCTGTCGTATTCACCCCAACATTTCTGATGCAGTTCTTTTTTTTTTTTAGCCTTGCAAATGCCTTCTCATACTGGCAAGGCCAAGATATCAAGAATGGTTCCGCTAGTTTTTTTGATGATATTATGCAAGCCCTCGGTCGCATCCAATCCATCAACAGTAAAGTTGAGTTCTGGGTTGGTGAGACTGGCTGGCCCACCGACGGTAGTAGCTATGAGGCGGCAAACCCCGGTGTGAAGGAAGCGGAGCAATTCTGGAAGGAAGGTATCTGCGGTATCAAGGCCTGGGGAGTCAACATCTTCTCATTTGAGGCCTTTGACGAGCCGTGGAAGCCAGTGAGCACCGGTCAGAATGGAAAGGTTGCAGACGAGACCCACTGGGGCGTATGGAATGCCGACCGGACTCCAAAGTACGACATCAAGTGTTAATCTGTGTCTCATTAAGCTCTTTTCTTGTGGTTTCCTCGAGTTTGGATTGGGTTAGAATCTGCACGTAAAGCGGTCTCCCACCAACAAAACGGTCCATGGCAAGATGCTGTAGAAAAGGTTGCTTTTTGCTGGGAATGGTGCATTGGGATTGGTTTGACTGCGATTGATTATCCTCTTCTTCACTTTGCCCGCGCGCACCTTATCCTCTTCTCATATGGGCGGTTATGGGGGCTAGTGGTTAGTGGTGAGAAGTCTGCTAGGCTTGCATTTTCGCTCTGTAGACTATTTGTTTTTTTTTTTTTCTCTCATTCTCCCGACATACAAATTGATACATGGGCTTTTTGAGTGACTTGACCCGTGCGCAATCGGTTTCCCTTGTGCCTTTTCCTTTTTTTTTTTACTAGGAAGCGGACAAGGAATAAGTAAGTAATGGTAGTTTTTTTTGTCCGTAAACGCTTTTGAGTGCTTGGATTGCTCGATGAAAAGGCTGATTTGTGCATTGCATTGCATAATGCTCTGGTCCAAGAGATTGGTTTGGTTGTACATGTACTTGTACGATGTACGTGCGTAACTCTGTAGTAACCTGTACAAAGTACGGTGGTGGCGGTAACTTTTTTTTTTTTTTTTTTTGCAAACGGGGGAGGGGATTTAGAAAATGTGTTGTGGTTACCTGCCCCCTCAACAAGAAAGGTTTTTTTTTTTTTTTTTTTTTTTTTTTTTAAATTTATTGTAAAGATCGCGTAAATCGGGCCAATAATCACGCGTGCCCTTCAAAAAACGTGTTTGTTGGGGAAGGGGGGGGGGGGGAAATAGCACCGGATTTGGGGATTTTGATTGGTTTAGGTTTTGGGGTTAAAAAGGAAAAAAAAAAAAAAAAAGAGAGGCAAAGGGAAAAAAAAAAGAAAGGGAAAAAGGGAAATAAGGAACTGAGATACATACATATGCTTAAAATTATTTTATTATATATTTTATTATAATTTTTTTTTATTTTTTTTTCATTTTTCATTTTTCATTTTCTTTTCTCTCTCCTGTACTAGTACATTATTCTCGCGCGAGCGGACGGGGGATTGGGGGGGGCGGACCTAGCGAACGAAAAACCGCCATCCGTCCTGTTTTTTTTTCCCCCATCGATCGACTTCTTTCCCACCAGCCTGCCAGCCCAACCCATCCTGCCAGCCAGCCTACCACAACCAAAACTGGGAATAAAAAAACGCTGCTGGGGGGGTGTGTGTGTGTGAAATCGAAGGAGAAAAAAAATAAAATAAAATAAAAAAATAGGGTCGCGAGGTCATTCATTCATTTGCTCTCTCTGCTGTGATCCCCATTTTGCACGACGACGACGGGCGGCGAGCGAAACGCTGGACACATGTCGCTTCTTTAGGGTCTCTCCCTCTCTCTCTCTCTCTCTCTCCCCTTCCCCCGCCAAAATTTTTTTTTTTTTGCCCCCTACCCTACTACCTACCTACCTTACCCTGCCTATCCTTTTTCTTCCTTGACGTCTGTTGCTGGCTACGAAGCAGGTTACACGAGAGGGGGACGAACGCTCTCTTTTGACACACAACCCCCTTCTCTTTTTAATTTTTTGGTTTTAATTTTCCCACCCGCCTTTCCCCCACCCCCCCCTTCCTTCGTTTTCCGTGGTTTTTCTCCCTCGGACCGCCCTTGGAGTCGTGAGTGAGTGTGTGTGTGTGTGTGGTGTGGATAGCAACCTGAGAGTCCGCCGAACGACGGTTAATCTTGTTGATTCGTTGTCGCGCGCGTCTCCCCCCCCTCTCTCCGCACACGTACCACCCCCCGGGGTTTTTTTTTATTTTGTTGACCCCGATAGATGTGGCTGGAGAGGCGGCTTTGAATGAGGGAGGGTTATATCTGGGTCTTTTGCTTTTTGGCTTCGAGATAGAAAGAGAGCGGGCGATTGTGAGATCGCTTGCGGTTGGGTGGACGAAGTGGAAGGTATGTGAATCGTCTCTTTTGCTCGCGCTTTCTTCGTGATGGTAACGGGTGTGGTTTGTTTGCGAGGGAGAAGCTAGAGGGGGTAGCGTTTGGAGGTTCTGATTTGCTGATGGTGGATGAACGGGTTTCGTCGATGTTTTTGTAGCTCAACGCGCCAATCCGCTCGTGCTCCCTCCAAAGTCATCGCCAACTGCGGTTTACATACACGAGAGCCTTCCTCAGGCCTCGGAGGCAGTCGACGTGGACTCGGAAGTGGTGCTTCGCTCTCCCACCTCGACACTCTGGACCGCTCCGTCGCCGCGTCAGGGCCGGAGGCTGTCGAGCCCGCGCCTCCCTCTCCTGCCTGCCTTGCCTTTAGCCTTTGGCGTTCCGGCAGGTGATCGTTCGTCCTCTCCGGCGGAACATCGAGATACGGAGAGCAGTTTGTACTACACGGCTAGTTGGGGCTCGCCGTACCAGCATCCTCAGAAGAGCGTGGTATCGAGGTCTGGCTCTGGGCATCGCCATCGCGGCGCGCTGAGCAGCGACAGTGCTAGCGAAGATTTCCCGGCACGTCGATTGCATTTTGACGTGCTGCGGCCATCCGAGTCACTTCAGATAGACGATCCTCTTCCTGACGTTCATACTGAGAGTCGTGGACGCGCTTTCCCCCCCTCACAACATCGCCCTCGTTCGTTTGCATCAGCCCTGTCTCGGACTGTGGGGAAAAGCTCAATCCGCGGCTTTACTGAGGATTGGATTCGGCAGTACTTGTCGGGCCAGCACGACACCGAGCGCGGAAACTGGTGGAGTGACGATTCAGCGGAAGGCGAGAACGAATCTCTTCCTGCTAAGGAGCCACTCAGTGGCCCCACACCATACGGCGGACAAGGGTGGCTGGATTTCGACGTAGACGACCGTCTCAGTGGAGAGCCGGCAACACCCACCCTACGAAGGCAATCCTCGAGTTTGAAGGCACCCGAAGCGCTCAAGGAGAATAGCTATAGGAGGCATAAATCCCAAAGGAGCAACGAGACGCTCAAGCAGACGGATTTCTGGGAATTTCTGCACGAGACAAGGGATAGGCCAGAGCAACCAAACGGTATGCTTGCTTCAAGGTATGCGGATTCGCCGCCGCCGCCAACTCCGGCGATAAAGGGACCAAAGCTTCCTAAGTCGGCGGCAAGGCCATCTGAGCCAGTGGAAAAGCCGTCCTCTCCAGTGATTATAGAGAAGCCCCTTCCTCCCGCACCGAAAGACAATACTGAAAACGTTCCGATCGAGCAAACTCCTGTGTCGTCGGTCATGACCCGTAAAGCAACCTCTTCACCAGACTCCATCGACCAACGCCCAAAAAAGCGGGTAGTGTGGGGTAATCGTACGGTCTTGATCTCAATACCGCATGATGGGCGCCGAGGCAAAGCAGGGGGTGCTCTAAAACCATTGACAGCCTCAGAAGTAAATGAGCGACTGAGGAAGTGGGAGCAGGATGGATTTGACACAAGAGGCTTCAAGGCCTGGGGCCCGGATGATGGGCAGAGTAGGCTGATATATCCGGGTTCTGAGGAAATTAGTTCTGGGTGGAAAATAAAGAGGGAGTGGAGAGTCAGTATTCCGGATCGAAGAGGTACGCTTGGTTTTTTTTTTTTTTTTTTCACTTCCTTCCTTAGACACTTGATCTTGTTGTGTTCTAATGGTTTATATAGAGTGGGAGGCATACGTAAACTTTCTTAAAGAAGAGAAACTCAGAGCGCTGGGGGTTACCCTCGGGGATCCAGAGCCGACATCGGCAAATATGTCTCCAGCTCCATCGATGGGCCGTATGGGGACACCCCATGATACCATAGCGGTAAGCTCTGTATTATTGACTGAGGGAACAAAGGGGAAGCTAATTGCTAATTGCAAAAACAATGTAGAAGCCATCGCCCTCGCAGTATCCTGCTCTCCCGTTCTCGCCCCCCATCCCGACACCCTCTTCAGCAAGTAATAACACCGGACATCACTTCTCTCCCCCCTTCATGCCAGGCACGTCGATGACTCCGAACCCCATGCCTGTCGCATCCCCGGTATCTGTGCACGCGAGCATGCACAGTGGCTTCCATGTACCTAGACAGTCGGTTTCGCTTATGGGAGGCGAACAGGTACCTGCGTCGCCGCTGCAGTTCATACCCCAGCAGTCGTTTTCTCCAATATCAGGGGTCTGGCCTACACAACAGCTACTCAGCCACCATGCCATGGCGCGAGGGGGCTCACCCGTGATACTCCAGAACCTCCAGAGTATGGGAGCGGTCTTTTCGCCGAGTCCAGTATATTCCCCGGATGGTGTCCAATCATACTCTCCTAGCGACCTTAGCCAAATCAACCAACTACGCCATCAGCACCAGCAGCAACAGCAGCAGCAGCAGCAACAGCAACAGCAACAGCAACAGCAGCAACAACAACATCAGCAGCAGCAGCTACAGAATCACCTCCTACAACAACAGCTTGGTGCTCGCCAGTCCCCTCGCCTTCAAGAAGTCTGGGAAGCGGAGGAAGAAGGCGAAGCTGCCGAAGAGAGTAGGCAAAACACAAACTCCATGAACTCGGAGATTGTTACGCCTGTACCTCTGGGCCATCGCCAAAACGTTAGTCTAAGTTTGCAGAAGGAGATTGACGATGCGGAATACCACCTCGAGGAGACGATCGGACGGCAATTGGAACTTGATGAACAAGCTGAGAAGGCATCCCAAGCCATCGCACCGGAAGGCGAAGACCATATCGGGACCAATCCCCACTCGACCTTTATTACTCCTGATTCCTCTCCTATCGTTGAATATCCAAAGCAACCGAATGTACCGACCACTGAAACTGATTCTCACCAAGCCCCGGAGCTACTGTCTGACCCTGAGGCCCATGATCCGGATCTTGCTACCCAGTCGACAGTAAATAGTGTGAATCACGCTGGGCTTACGGAATCTAAATTCGCCGATCTTGAAACGGATGAACTTGACCTTCCTCAAGTGTTACGACACCCGCAGCCACACAATCGCAATCACTCGCTCTCTCAGCGGCATTACGTGGAGAATGTAGTCTCTAGTTCTGCCATGACAATGCTTGGGGCTGGTATGGGAGTTGGTGGCGGTATGGGTGATGACTTTAGTGAAGGAGCCCGGACAAACTTATCCGAGATTGATACCAATCCAAGCGTTCCTGGCACTCCCGCTCGTAGGGTATTTTCCGGTGAGACTAGCCGTGCGCGCGCACTGTCGGACTCGAGCAACCCATGGGTTGATGATAAACATGCATCCGTTGATATTGCCATTGGACAGCCTTCAACGTATCACGCGGCGGAGCCAACTCATGGCTCAAATCAGTCGGTCTCTAAGCTCAACGTCGAGGCTCCGGAGTTCAAACTTGATCCCAGGAGCTCCTTCTCACCTAAAAATTTCTCATTCTCCGGGAACAACTTCCAGCCCGCTGCACCACCATTGGTTGCATTCTCGCCACCGACAAGTGCTAATCGCCCGAACCATGGAAGCCGCAGCTCGCTTGGTACCGGCAGCAACTTGAATGTCAAAGCCCCAACTTTCAAGCCGGGTATGCTCAAGTCTGCCTTCCCCACTGCCGACTTTAGTTTCTCTTCTGCCGGACCCAAGTTCCATCCTACCGCGCCATCCTTTACGCCGCGTGGCCTTGGGGCGAGTGTAGTGAGTATTGGCGATTCTGCAGGCAGTGGGCAGTCAGGCTCGGAGATACTTCCGACGGACAGAGGCAAGATCTTCACTGTTCCTGATGTGATTAAGCCCGCAAGGAAATCTAAAGCAATCCCTATAGTCCCACCCGAGGAGCAGCGGCAGCAACAGCAGCAGCAGCAGCAGAAAGAACAATCGGATCATGAAGAGTCTCAGGAAGACGATGAGGGTCGCATCAAGCAGCCAGAGACTCGACTCAAGAGAATGAGACATGGCGGTAACGATGGTGATGATGTACCCCAATTCGCAACTCCAACGCCAATTCTCCCTCTGCCTGCGGTGGTCCAGATCACCAGTATCGAGAAAGAGATTCAGAGGCCAGTCACACCACCACATGCTGACAAAGAGAACAAGGTACCCACCGACGAAGAAGGGGACGTCGTTTCGGAGAAAGTGACGGTTAAGCAACCTCCTGCGGGTAACCGGCAAAGCATCCTGGATGAGTCACTAGATTATGAGGATGGGACTTGGCCGTCATACGAATTCCGCCGTGATGATGAAGCGCAAGGCTTCGCACTAGCCCGTCCATCTTCTACCCCACCCAAGAGACAAAAACCGTCATCATTCGACTTGTACGGCGGGGAGTCTGATGACGCTATTGATGAACTCTCTGTGCAACAAGCAGAATTTGCAGTCTCTGGTGTTGTGAAGAAGGAAAATATACCCTCAAGTCCACCGAAACATGCTAGCAAATCATCGCTTTCTGCCGATGCGAAGCCTTTCTTGTTCAGGCCCAATGCTAGCTCCTTTGACGCTAGTCTTGGAACCGCTACTGTGCGAGCTCCTGCTGCTAATGTTTGGGGTGGACTTGCGGACTCGAGATATGCAGCAGCACCGTCTCCGCCAAGTCCTGCGAATGTACTGGAAAAAGATCCGGCAACAGTCCTTCGACCTTCCGAAGTCGGGTCTTTTATTCCTGATCTACCAGAACCTCGTAAGCCTACCCCATATCCAGAGGGCACGGATTTGGATTACGGGGATATTCCGATTGAAGAGGTCAACGATGTAATGACCTATTTGATGGAGAATGACCCTAGTATGGGCGTAGAACGCACAGGATCACCGTGGAAACGTGAAGCGCCGAAGAGGGGGGCAATTCCTAGCTTTGAGTCGCCCGATACTCCGTACCAGCTGCAGCCGTCTGGTATTAGGAGTAATGCGCCGAGTCCCAGCCCCCGTCGTTTCGATCAGAAGTATCACGCCCTTCCTGGAGCACATCCGACGGAGTCCCCTTGGCAACCAGACAAAGGCGAGTATCTAGGATCAGAACTGACGGGAGTCGCGTATGAGTCCCCTGTCCACCGGTTGAATACTCCTGGCGACCTCCCCGTGAGCGACTGGGATGATGTGGTTTCTGAGACGGAAGAACCTAAACTACAGCCCCGGAGCAAGTTTTTCGACAGCCACATCAACGAGCTTGTTGGTAGCGCGCTTAAACAGCGCCTGGGCCCGCTGGAGAAGACTCTGGGCACTATCCAGGATACGCTGGCACTCATGTCGGCCCGACGGCCCTCGAGTCGCAGAGATCACAGGAGTGTGTCTGCTGACTACGCTAATAGTGATGCGGATGATGAGGATGATGATGGCACGGGTGTGTTCCATCCACGCTCACGGTCACCTAAAAAGGATCGCAAACTCGAGATGATTAAGAATGTGATGCTAGAGGCACTGTCATCCCAACCAGCTGGCCAAGCCATTACATCTCCAGCAGAGTTATCTGAAATCCAGACAATCCTTTGTGAAATCAGGGCTTCTATGGTTCCTATGACTTCTGAGGAGGATTTCCGCATTGGGGCCATCAAGTCTGCTCTGGAAGGGTCGATTACACGACATATTCAAGCAGCTGGTGAGGCCGAGGAGTCACGCATGGATGCGATCAAGGCCTTCATTGAAGATACCATTGCAAAACGGGTTCCTGCACCGCTACAGGATTTAGGGTCGAGTGGAAAACCCGAGCCTGGAGAACTTCAGCGTCTGATTGAGTCTCTTGAGAATAAGCTTCGGAAGGCAGACTCTCGGCCTGAGGAGGAACTCAAGGCCCGGAATCTGGAACGGGACTCCTTGGTTGAGACTCAACAACTTTTAAGGCTTGCTGAGGAGGATGCTGCGCGTCAGAAACAGCTTGCCGAGGAAGAGCTCAGTCTTCGGAGAGCTGAACAAGATACTTTAGCTGAGACTCGACGGATTCTCAAGAATACCGAAGAGGACCTTATGCGCCAGAAACAAATTGCTGAGGAAGAGCTCAAGGCTCGAATGTCGCAGCAGGATGCTCTAGCTGAGACTCAGCGGCTTCTGAGGCTTGCCGAGGAAGAAGCTGCTCGCCAGAAACAACTTGCTGAGGAACGAGAACAGAAATTGCGTACTTTTGACGACAAACAGCACCAAACACTTGTCCAGACCCAGATGCGCACCGCCCTTCTCGAGGGTGCGCAAGAGAATCTGCAAAAAACCGCTTCGGACCTTGCTTCCAAGAATTCAATTCTTGAAGCCAACAGTCGAGAGGCTAGACTGTCGAGCGAAAGGTGGAGTAAAGAAGTCGAAAGGGTACAAGGGGAGAACACGGAGTTGAGGAGGACCATTGCTACATTGAAAACACAGATGGAGGAAAGTATGCGAGTCCGGGAAGGTATGGGCGGGAGATTTGACAGGTTACAGGAGGACATGGCTACGGCCGCACACGAGATCGCCAAAGAACAATCACTCTGGACAAAGAGAGACCTGGAGCACAAAGCTAGGCATGAAGTCCTTGGTGCGCGCCTGGAAGCCGAAGCAAGGACTCGCGAACGGTTGGAGAGAGAGATAGAGAGATTAGAGGTGCAAGAGAAGGAGGGTATGAGGTTGAGAGTCCAAGTCGAACAGCATCGCATCGAAAACGGTAAGATGAGCGAGGTGATCAACAAGCTCAGACTCGAGAACATTGAGTGCCAAAAGGTCGCTGCCGGGTTCGAGCGCGATGCTGTGGAGACTAAAGAATCAGCGCGAGCGGATGCCCATCGCGCTAAAACATACATGGATTCACAGATTGAGGCAGCTAATGGTCGGGCTAATATAGTTCGTGCTGAGCTCGAGGCTGAGCTTTCAAGAGTTGCAGCAGAGTTTGAACGTTACAAGACGGACTCGGAAGCCGGTGCAGCTAAATCTGATCGTCTACTTGAAGAAGCTTCAACCGAAAAGCGTGAAGCTCTTCAGGAAGCCTTAGATGCTAGGGAGGCTGCGCTCCAGGAGCAGCATCACAAATTCCAATGTCATCTCGACGATCTCAATTCACAGCATGAGCGTGCCCTGCACAATACCCTGGAAGACAAGCAGCGAGCTGAGACGCACCTGCTCGAACGACTTGGCTTATCTGAAGCAAGGACTGGACACCTTCAGGACCGTGTTGCACACCTGGAGGAGAAGCTTGAAATTGCCAAGTCTGCGGCTAATGCAGCAGCTCAAGCGGCACAGCTTGCAAAAGCATCTGCTGCCTCACCCCCGCCTGGTCGAGTCTCTACAGCACGGAACGGAGATTTGCCCGAGAAGGTATCTCCACAAGCCCTTCGCGAGTCAATACTTGTCTTGCAGGAGCAGTTACAAGATCGTGAGGGCCGGATCGAGAAGCTTGAAGAGCAGCTTTCCAATGTTGACACTGAGGCGCCGGCTAAGATTAAAGAACGAGATACCGAGATTGGATGGCTTCGAGAACTGCTAGAAGTTCGCATTAGCGACTTGGGAGATATCATCAACACCCTCTCGAAGCCTGTCTATGATCGGGACGCGGTCAAGGACGCGGCCATTAGACTCAAGGCGAACCTTCAGATGGAACAGCAAGAGAAAGAGAGAGCAATGGCTGGGGGGCAAACATTTCCATCTCTGGCATCAATTTCGTCGTTTGCCTCACCCAAGGCTGTCCTTCCCTTGGCTGCCGCTTGGGGTAACTGGCGTAACAGAGGTAGAGAGAGCTCGTCAATGAGCAATATATCTAGAGACTCGTCATTTGGCATCCTCTCTAGAGAAGGCTCATCGTTTGGCAACCTCTCGGAGATCGCGTCCGGATCAAGCAGCCAGACACCGTCGAAGTCGCCAGGGGCGTCGAGTTTCCTGTCAGGTCTCTTGACGCCACCGAGCACAAACCTGCGACAGACACCACAAGGGGGGAGCAACATGCCTCCTCACGAACAAAATCTGCGTACAGATCCCGGCAAGGAGTCTGAGCCTAGCAGATCGACTACCCGAAATCAGAAACAGCTAATGCACCGCCACCCACCGGCAACACCCCCACTACTTCGCAAAGCTTCGTATGATCAAGATGCTGAAAGCAATAATTTCAGTAGTACCGAGTTCTACGATGACGATGGCACCGCTGGAGGTCATGCTGTAGATGCGAGGAGGGATGAGCCGTTTGGACCTACAATTATATCCCGGCGCCGGTGATCAATCAGAGACCGCTTGGCCTGTTTCATTTTTTGGTGCAATGCGTGGATTGCTAGCATAGCTAATGATGTTTCTTTATTACGTAGGCCTCCTAGACTGACTTTTCTAATATCTGTTTCTTTTGTTGATATTTTCTCGTGGGTTTGGTAAGAATGATACCAGAGACTAGGCAGCCAGATTGGGCGCTCTCTTTTTTTTTTTTTTTTTGCTCTCGTATAGTTTTACTTCTATATTTTTCCATTGTGTTGTTGGATCTATTTAAGAATGGGCGACGCGTCGTCTGGTCGCGGTGCGATTGGGGGACATCACCGACATTTTCGGGAGTTTTAGTGTTGCCCGGATTCATCAGTCGTTTAACAGAATATCTCATTCGCGTTGTTATTATCGCCCTGTCTTAATCTGTCGTTTGGAGCAATTGCTTCCCGACCAGTTCCTCTGCTTTGTATGGTAAAACTAGTC
This sequence comes from Geoglossum cookeanum, assembly GCA_021527025.2. Taxonomy (NCBI): domain Eukaryota; kingdom Fungi; phylum Ascomycota; class Geoglossomycetes; order Geoglossales; family Geoglossaceae; genus Geoglossum; species Geoglossum cookeanum. Next base: position 59,978 of record JAJDFF020000137.1, read on the forward strand.
TCCTACGAACCCTACTCACTCTGTTTGACAAGCCTCCGTGCTTGGAGAGACTATTGCGCGTAATCCAATCAATCAAGTCCAAAACAACCCCAATGGGAATAGCAGTTGGTGCTGTCTGTGCGCTGAAGGGCATTGAATAGTGGCCCGACAAGTGGCCCGAACGAAGAGCTCTTGCATTCCCGGCCTCGTAATATAGATAGTAGGCACGTCCGAATGGATGGGGGCAGTCCTGGCTGAGGGATAAACAAAGATTCCTCAACCCCTTCAAGCCCCCCGCGTTGTGCATGAAGCATGAAGCGTCGATGGCCAATCGAACACACGCGATGGACGCGTTGTTGTGCTGACTGCGCTGGTGACAACTAAAAGGGGTTAGTGCGAGGGCGAGTGAGGGAGAAGTGAAGGAGTGGCGGACGCGAAATTTGACAAGTGAAAATCAAAACAAAGAACATATCACTTATCCACAATTGTGTTGGGCTGCGAGTACTTAAACAGTGCGGCTGTACTGCGCTAACCAACGTCATTGCTCCTGGGTACTGGTCTTCTTCACTGGTGTCTGCACTGACCAACGCTCACGAGTGAGTTCAAGTAGTGCGAGACAGACTGGTTCTCTCGGTGGTATTTGGAATTGGGGCTTGCACCTGGATAGCGCTGCTGAAGAGCAAAAACAACACTGGACGCAAAGGACCACGATGGTGAGTTTGCACAGTGTCGTCCGGGGAGGGATGGATGCAGTCGATCTGCGCCTTGTGTTATCACGTTGACACTCCCCGCTGTGTTGTCGATGTTAACAATTGCTGTTAGAACTCCGTCACCCTCCGTCGCCTTGTTACCGACCGCTCCTCTCTCCATACCGCCGGCCTCCCACCCAACTACCTCTTCCCTCCCTCCTCCTCCGGGTTGGATGATCTGACACAGCTCAACGTCCTCCTTGCGGGTCCGCAGGGCACGCCGTACGCAGGTGGGCTTTGGAAGCTGCAGCTGAAGATCCCGACGGACTATCCGAGGAGTCCGCCGAAAGCCGCGTTCCGGACGAGGATATGGCATCCAAATGTCGAGGAAAAGACTGGTGGAGTTTGTGTGGACACGCTGAAGAGTGGTTGGGGGGAGGGAGTTACGTTGAGGGATGTCCTTGTGGTGAGTATAGACGTCGAGCTTCAGCTGGACGTTTTGAGACTGGGAGAAAACGCTGATGGGTTCTATTTTCGCAGACGATTTCCTGCCTTCTTATTAACCCGAACCCAGACTCTGCGCTCAATGCGGTGGCTGGTCAACTGTTACAAGACGATTATGAAGCGTTTGCACGACAGGCGAAGCTCATGGCGTCCATTCATGCCCCAGTGCCCAAGGATCTGAAGGATGCCGTGCTAGCAGCGAAGCGGAGGGGCGAGGACCCAGAGATGCTGGGCAGAGAGGATATCCTGGAGGAGAGGAGAGCAGCGCTAGCGACTGTCGGGAAGGCTTCATCTGCTGGAACAGCTTCGGGGGTAGTGATGAAAAAGAAAGAACAGCCGCGACCTCAAGAATCCGCGACGGCCGAAAGCTCATCGTCGAGTCTAAGAATCGCCTCATCATCAGGGCCAGAATTACGAAACCTCCCGCCTAAACTCATAACACGTCTTCCGCAACGCTCTACCCAGCAACTCCAACCCAGCGATGATGAGTCCTCCTCTGACGAAGATAATGAAGAAAACGCCTCCAAGGAAAATAACCCTTCCCTCTCGGCCTCCCCAACGACCGTTATCGCGCCGCCCATCACCCCTCGGAAAACCAACGTCCTGGGCAAACGCCCACTGTCTGCCCTCCCAACGCCCGTGGACCCCGATGCGGTGGATGGGTATTACTACGTTAACGATGATGACGAAGGGCTAAGTGCGTCGGATAGAAATATTGCAGCGAATGGGACCGCTTGGGGAGATGAGGAGGGACCGCAGAGGAAGAGTCTGAAGCTGAGTGAAACAGGGAGGGGGATTAATGCGAGTGGGAGGGTGAGGGACGATAAAGAAGGAGTAACTGAACTGGTCATGCCTTACGAAGATAAAGAAACAAACAACACCAACCACCCTGTTACCTCCGCAGACGTCCCCCCTGCTCCAACCCAACAGACTGTCGACGGCAAGGAAAACCTCACAGCTCCCTCTTCCCTCTCTGCAAGCCTAGCCAAAAAACGACTCACCACATCCACCAACCCGCACATCACCACTGCCACCACTACCGGTCTCCCCGTCCGCCCGGCATCTAAGAAAGCAACTGAAAAGGGCAAAACACCCACCCCCGCCACCACCGCAAAGGGATCCAAGGGAAGAGTAGGCCTGAGAAGGCTATAATAAGCCCTCTCTCTCTCTTTCTCTCTTTCTATAGGAATTTTCGGAAATGCATCAGCGGTGTCTTTCTCTTTCTTTCTTTCTTAACCGTATTGTTATTATTATTCACGCACGACTCTCTTTAGGGGGAGGGAGGGGGAAGACGGAGCGGGGAGGCAGAGGCAGCGTAGGATGTGGGGGGGTATAAGGGAGGCGGGGGGAGGGGGGAGTATTATTCCCCATCATCATCACTGTTCACCGTTTATTACCATTATTACGCTTCTTATTATTATTACGCATAAGACGAGACGAGACGAGACGAGACGAGCTGAATAAATAAATAAAATAAATAAATAAAATAAAAAAAAACTCACTCACTCACTTACTCACTTACTCACCCATCGTCAGGCTTTTTTTTCTTTCCCTTTTTGTATTCGAACTGAGCCGGAAAGAAAAAGAAGAAAAAAAGAGGGGAGAGGGAGGGAACGGCTGGTAAAGTACACAAAAGGAAGGAAGAAGGACTTGGTTGATTGATTGGTATATACGGCGAAGGAACCACTTGTTTGAGGCTGGTAAATACAGACAGGGAAGGAAGGACTTGGTTGGTTGGTAAATACAAGGAAGTACTTGATGGACCGGTAAATACAGGGAAGGACTGACTCTAGGTAGCTCGTGCGCCGCGTTCAAAACCGTGTTCCCAACCGTCCTATAGAGCACGGGCGCGACGAAAAAAAAAAATTGCAAGATATAGATAGAAAGGGAGAGAAATGAAAACAAATTTTTATCTGGCATAGGGAGGGGAAAATTAAACGGATAAAAGTGGCTACTACCTCCCACAGATCGATGGAAAAATGACATCCAAACTACCTGCTACTGTGAATCGTGTTCCCTGGCTGGCGTATCTGGCGTCATCGGATGATGCTCAAAACCCTGCCAGACCAAGGGATGCATTGTCGGTCCTGCCATTCCATACCCTAGGGGGTCTTCTGGCGGTGTCGGCATCGACCTCGCTGTAATATGCGTCGTGCTAGGCGTCCGTGGCGTCATTGGGATCGAGAGAGGTGACGGTTTCACGAATTGTTGTTTCTCATAATCCTCCTTCGTAGGCAATTGGAGATTGGTAGCCTCTGTATGCTTCTTTATGTGATCGAAGATGAGATGAATAGGCGTGTAGAACGCGACGTCATTACGTGGGTCGTACCCTAGAACCTGACCAAGCAGCTCGCCATTGGTAGTGTAAAGCCAAGTGCCCGAGTCGCCAAAGGTGCCGAGACCGTTATTTCGGCGTGGTTTGAAGGTCCACTCGATAGTTGGGGCCATGTTGTTGAGCTGAACGACAACCGGGGGGACGAGAAGCTGGCCATCAGAGAGCCCGCTCTCGCATCCGCTGCCGTGGATGCGTGAAAACGGGCAGTATTTGTCCAGGTACATGTCATAGTAGAGCTTAATGGCAGAGGTGAGCTTGTCAAATTTGCTCTTGCTTACAAACGTTGATCTGGGGGAAGGTTGGCTTCGAGAGCCGCGGGGGACCCCTTCCAAAAAGGAAGACCAGTCTCGGCTGTCGTTAGAACCAATCCGTTCGCGAGGAATATGGCCGATCAATAGCCAGTCCATCTGCCAAACACAATTTAGGTAGGTTGAACGGGATCTGATGTGCTGATATCTTTCAACCAAAGAATCACGTACCTGTTTGTCCCCATCGATACAAAGGCCAGACGATTCATGGACATTTCCGAAAAAGGTTTCGGCTCTCTTGAGGTCTCCAATTGCAGTGTCTAGCTGAGGGATATCCTCGAGGCCATTGTGGCCTGGATGGAGCTCGACAAATTTCCTTCGCTCTTTGAGCCTCCCTAGAGCGTGGTCGAGATATACCTTTGACGGGGACTGGATCTCAAATGTACGGGTTGTGTTATCCGGCAGGTGTAGTATCCCATCCCGGACACCTGGGGTAAGGGTCTTGATAAGGGTCTCGACATTCTCAGATCCGGCAGGCTCTTCCTCACCATCTTCCCCCTCATCCTCCCCTCCGTCCTCCCCACTGTCCACGTACTCATTGTGGTATTCATTTTCGTCGCTGTCATCGCTGTCACTATTCCAATCACTAGCCGTGTCGATCCCATCTTCAAGTAAATGATGGCTTGTTGTCGCATACCACTGCCAATCCTGGCTTCCTGGCTTCAAGAGCATGATATAGCCGCCTAGTGACACCGAAGACTCTAGATTACGAACCTCTGAAACTCCAAGTGAAGCTCCGGGGCTTGGCTGTACGGTGTGGTGACCATGGATAGCCGGCCACTCGTAGCTGTTGCGCTGATCTGATCTTCGTATGCTGCCTTTCTGAGTTTCAATCTCAAGGTTAAGAGAGCTAAGGAGCTTCTTGATTACGTGCATTCGAACTCTTTTAGGGTACCTGCAGGTGACAGATATGACTCCTTGGCCGTTTTTGTTGAGTAGCTGGATAGACCCGTTGTTGTCGGCCCCCATAATCTTTGCATAGTCTCTCTGAATATCAGGTAAGAGGCCCATCCACATTGAAAGCTGCTCAGGGCTATATGGCTGTGGGGATGCCTTTTTTGGAGTTACGATTTCCTTGTCACCAGAATTCTTGGCATGCTCGGTGCTTTCTTCGTAGCAGGAGCCCGGAAGAGGGTCTTGTGTCTTCGTATGTAGAGGCGTCCGGGGGACCCCATCGACAGACCCCAATCGGGTATGCTGTTCTTTCAGCATATCCAGCGTACTACAGCTATCGAGGTTTCTGTTGGGTGGAGAAATCGATAGGGAGGCGACATTCTGCGGCTCCAGTGAACGACGCCTGATTCCGCAAGGCACATGAGACTTTGATATATTATCGGATGGCAACATAGGAGACTGGCGTCTGAGTTCGCTCGATTCGCGGGGCTCTAGCAAATCTTCGGGTGACCACATAGCAACCATACCCTGTGCGATTAGAGTTAGGCTTAATTTCGAATGACTAATAAAAGCACATACCATGAGTTGATTTTGAAGTTCGCAACTCTCACCCCTCGACCTGATACTCTCTAGATATGGGCAGTGGCGTTCTAAAGTTAATGCGAAGTCTCCTGGGTCCTCGTCCTGTAATTCATTATTACCTTCCACTCCACTTAGGTCTTGGTGATGTGATATCTTCCGCTCCTTCCTTTGGTCTTGGTGGCTATCAGGGAACACCCCAGAGTCAGAACTAGCGCTGCGGCTGGGGATGTCCTCGATGAATGCTGGCTTTCGTTTACTGCCTGAAGTTGGGTATGAGGCGAGCGGGGCAAACACTGGCTCGGGATCTGTCCGGGAATCCTTTAGGACATACGAACGGTAGCCGGGCCTATGTGTGGTGATATTCCATGGCCCCTTAACAGGCAGCTTCTCCGTTGGCCCGAAAAAGTACCGCGGAATGTCGGAACCCTTGAGTACACGGTTTGGCTGCAAATTATCGACACCACTCGATATTATATATGTTCCGTCTGTGCCTCGAGCGTCGTGGGGAGGGAGGCGTGGAGGACTGCCACTGCTACCCGGGAAATGAAGCGGTTGCTGTCGAGATGGTGCTGTAATGCCTTCCGGCTGAACCCATATCAACTGAGAATGGATCCGGGCCACATGGTCTTGGAGTTGGGATTCCCGGGGAAATAATTTCTCGCAGCCCGGAGAGAGGCAAGAGTACTTCGGTAAGGCAATTTCTCCGGAACCTTCGGATCGTCGTGAGGTTGCTACCCCAGTGGGAGGAGATTGATAGGGGCCGCTTGACCTATAAAACATCATCAGGACGCGAGCTGTGGTGAGGATTTTTTTTTTTTTTGCGAGGCTCACATTTGGCTGAAAAGCCCGTCATCCTCGCCCAGAATAAGAGGGTCAGAGAAGATCGGGTCTCCAAAGCTGTTCTGTGATTGAGTGGGGTGGTCCACTGCGATCCAACCACTGAGGGCCGCCTCTAGCGCCTCTAGTCCCTCAGACCCCTCACAGTGGGGCTTAAAGACCTCTGCCCTGAACGTGGAGTGCGTTTCCCTGTCATGACGGAGCAGGCTCTGGTGGTCCAAAAACGACAAAGAGGTACATTGGGGTCGTGGACATTGCAGGACGCTGCTAGACGTCCTGTTAGTGTTGGGAGCGCTGGGCCCCTTAGAGGCAAAATGCAAGGGGAACTCACGGGTAGGGAATCCTGAAAGCAACCTCCGGCGTGTGTGGGGCAGTATTGCAGTCCACGGCTGAGTCGCTGCCTGAAGAGAGAGGACTGTAGGTGCCCACCATGGGGTAATTATGGTTGATCTCTTCCGGCATGCCTTAACACCTAGAGCTTCTCACGAGGTAAGAATTGCTAAAGTGGAGGGAATTGGGACGATGAGGGGGGGGTTCTCTGTCCACAGCCCCAGGCATCAACTCAGCCAGGCCTGCAAGGCAGACGTGAGGCAGACAGCTCCAACGCGCCGCCACGTTGCGAGCCAATTCCACGCCATGACCACTGCTCGGAGCAGAGATCCTCTCCGCATAGATGTTCCAGGTGCTTCTATGTGCCATTCGTTGGTCAGTCTGAAGGTAGCGTTCTGAGTAGCGTTCTGAGGAGCGTTCTGAGGTCGACTTTGATTTGATTGGTTGGGCTAATCGATGAGCCCGCGCACCAAATATTGCCGTCTTCTTTCAAAGCAGAGAGACCCCATGTCTAGTTTTAAGCCATGCACAGTGAATCGTGAGATCGTCATGTATGTAGTTGTACAGAGTCTTTGTCGTTGGTAGAATAAAATTCAAGTGGCAAATGAATAATAATCATGATTTCGGTCATTTATTCACTTTTTTTTATTTCTTTATTTACAGACATTTTATATTATTTTAATTTTAATTATTTCTACTAACTGATGAGATAATTGGTAGTTGGCAGTTAGTTCCACTAAAAACCTATTACCACCACATGTTACGTCCCCACTAGCTTACAGCATAGACGTAGAACTTGCTATTGTGCTGAAATAAAGTCAGCTCCCCCGCACATTACACCTTGTACTGAGCGAGATTCACCACCAACGGGCCTTCCTAGCTCATTCTTCAGGGTGGCGCAAGCTAGCTGGCTGAATGAGGTGCGCCTGAGGGAATTAAATCTTCAGAGGTGGACCTATTCTTATTTTTTTTTTACTCGGGAGTGTCTCATTGAAGGAATTGGCGATTATCTAGCTCAGGTGTTGCCTTGCCTATCCGGACTAGAGGCACTATTTGGTTGAACTAACTAAACTCTCATTAACTATGGACCAATACTTCATCACAGGGGACTGGCGTTCACGTCATCGTAGACTACTGTAGGAGAGCACTCTGTGCTCAGTGATTCTCACTCTAAGGTCACTCGATGTCTTGGAACAGACGCTGTGGCCGTGCTGTACAAATTGGAAGTCTCTACATAGTGTTAGCTACCTACACTTCACCGCAAGCCACCTGATACGCTGCCCCCGCACGAGCAGACATATCTATGAGGCAATGCCAAAACGTCGTAGATCTGTCAAGGACAAGAGAAGCTTTCAGCATCTTATGGCTCGTCACTTGTATATACGGGGTCCGCCCATAGCTCTACCGATGAACAACGATACAGTCTGTATATCCACTTTCGCCTTGACCCTGTCTAGTTCACCCAAGCCTGTCTTGTAAACTTCGCTGTGCTGGACCACTTTATCGTAGGATCATGGGAATTACCCCTTTCACGTAAAGGAGACCCCGGCCATGATAGATTTCGCCTCAGCCTGTATTTCAGACTCCGTGATGTATATCATCTCATCCCTCTTTAGGGCGTCAGCGAGGGTTGCTACAGCTTGCACAGCAGCAGACTTCCGTCCTGATTCCCTCGGAAACGCGACGACGGCCTTGCGTAAAGCGAGCTTGGCAGCATCGCCGTAGAGATCAATGAATTTACCGGCATAGTTCTCAATCATCGCCTTTAGAACAATGAAGTGGGTATCGGTGGCTTCCAATGGCGGCACACCGCAGATCCACTGCAGGGATTGCCAGTATTTGACATTGGCGTAGGGGTTTGCCATCTTTGATCTGGAGAAGTTCCTTAGGGTGACGGACGCGAAGCCAGCCCCTAGGCCCGTCATCCTCTCTGCATGCGTCTGCTCCGGGACCCACTCATTGTCGTTCGCATGCCACCCCAATCGAGACCGGCCAGCCCGGGTTGTGTCCTTGCCGTATATTCCAAAGAGTACAGGGCATACACGACGAAATTTAGCGATAAGCATATCGATAAGGGGTGTGCCTCTCCATTTGAAATTGTCCGTGGCAAAAACCGTTACGGCAATTACGCCAACGGGCTCTGCCGCCTTGGAATTCACTCCGGCCTCATCTATGAATTGTGCAATGACTGCTTTTGAAAAAATGTTGAGAAGATATAGGAACAAAGAGGGTCGATCGGGAGGCTGGCTCATCACTGATGGGTCTGATTCTCTCTCGTTGGGGAGAATAATAAACTGGCGAACATCGATCCGAGGACTTTCGGAGTCCTTTAGGGCTTGGTTGAGGACGCCGATAATTCTCGAAAGCTTCGAAGAGGGTGTATTAGCAACGGCCTCGAAGAGTGGTTAGCGCCAGTCAGGGGAGGAGAACATACTGGTTCCTTATTGGCGTTCTTTCCTGCGGTCAACTGGCCAACCGTCTTCTTGATCTCCCGCCTCATCTCTCCCATCTTTGCTTTTAGGGCGGGGTTTTCCTTCCCTTGCTTCGTTAACCAGGATCGGAAGCCCTTGAGCAGAGCGTGAAGACGCAGGTACTCGTCTTGCATAAGATCAACATTATCGTTCTCACGCTCGACATTCGTAAAACTAGTTCCTCTAGCGGCTGCTGATGCGGCTAGTAAGTTCTCGGCTTTCCTGTCTTCTTCAGCTTTGATTCGAGCCCGCTCTTTAGCTTCGGCTTCAGCGCGCTCCTTTTCCTCAGTGACCCTCCTCAAGTCTTCAGCTGCTTTGACTCTAGCCTCTTCCTCAAGACGTTGCTTTTCTAATTCGGCTTTTCGTAATTCTTCAGCCGCCTGAATGCGAGCGAGCTCGATATGCCTGCGCCGCTCAGCAAGTTCCTGGTCGGCCTTGGCTTGTCTGATACGGTCCAACTCGCGTTTCTCTTCTTCACGCCTTCGCTCCAATTCCATGCGTAGCTGTTTCTCAAAGTCATTTCTTACTGACTCGGCGTCATGACGGACGCGGTCGTGACGTGCAGCAGCGACATTCAACTGATGTTCATGTACCTTTTGTTTTTCAAGGGCTTCCCTTTCAAGCTCGAGGAGAAATAGCGAGTCTGTCTCAAGTCTTAACCGACGAAACTCACTGAGGAGCGTGTCACCTTTGAGGGATCCGCTGGGGCTCGTCAGGTACTGAAGAGCTTCCACTAGTTCTCGGCGGCGCTCAAGGGTTTGTTGCTGGTGACTGTTTTCGAGAGTTTGCAACATTAGACGCGCTTCGAAGGCGGATGAGTATGAATCCAAGGGATCTTGCTCGACAGCTGAATCAAAGGAAGACGAGCGTCCTGAAGAACCATAGGTTGAGCTACTGCTGCCCGACTTGAAGATTGATCGAACTTTCCCGATCAAGCGAGTAGGAGTATGCAAGCTACCACGAGATCCACTCCCGGACCGCTTGGGCGAATATGCAGACATTCTGGAGTCGGTAGAAATCTTGGAATAGGGGCGGTTTCTGTTAGCAGGGCTCGCTGCCCTAATTGGTCCTGGGTTGGCAGTATCGCGCGAGGTGATCATATTCAAAGCTTCGGACGCCTCAGAGATGCTGGGATTGATAGAGGCTAAGTTAACCGGAGAGACTGGCGAGCTGGTATTGCGCTGGGAATTGTGACCAGTTGTTGAGGAACTACCGGTGCTCGCAGCGCTTGAATGGCGATGAGATTTGGACTGGGGGTTTGTTGGGGTCTGAGGGGCACTGCCTCCGTCTCCACTTCTGGAGCGACTCGAACCTGTTTCCGTGGACAGGGCTGACATTGCTGAACCAGCCATGGCTTGGTTGCTGGAGCTGTTGCGTTGGCGGTGGTTATTATTGTGCGGTAATGTGTGTTGCGTGTTAAAGCTGGTATTGGTGTTGTTGAAGGGGTCATGTGACTCCAGCTCTGGGTCAAAGACTAGTTGGGCATCCGCTTTCTGCATGCGCTGTCCACGGGCTGCGTTGAGATATGGCGGTGATGGTAGGCTAAATTGACTACCTTTGCCAGGAGGAGCATTAGCTGAAGCGATACCACTTTCAAACAAATCACCAGAGCGAGGGGTGGCGGGAGGTATCGATGTCCCACTAAGATCAGGGTAAATAAGTGAAGAATTATCTCGGACCGTCCGCCGACTATCGGGGGTGTCTCTAAGGCTGCTTTGCGGAGATTGGGGATATGATTTTATTGCCCAGCCGGGGCCACCATGCTCGAGCTTTTGAAGGCTATGGTCCCCACTATTGGTAGAATTGACCACATCTACAGCTTTCTCCCTGCCCTCGCTGATACTTGCGTTGCCCTTATTTGCCTCTCCTAGTTCGGGGGATTCAGGGTCGTCTGTGCTGGGGTGGTGGTGGCGATGACGAGGTGTAGGAGGTAACGGCTTATAGACAGTGGGGAATAATTTGTACTCCCGCGCATGTGGCGAGACGCCTTGCGCTCTCGGGGAAGGCGTTGGGTACTCCGTTGACAGATCTTGCTCGACCCGGCTGCTGGGGGATAAGGTATTCGCGCGGCTTGAAGAAGGCATGTATTTCTTTGCGGCCGACAAGTTGGAGGTCGCGAGGCTCGCAAGTCCCGAGTGAACTTTAATAACGATGGACTTTGCGCATCTCGGCTACCAATATGTGGGATTAACACTGCATGGGAAGCGGTGTATTAGTTGGCAACCTGGAGAGACAGCAGAAGGATTATGGCAATTCTAAGCCCTGGCTGAATACCGCCTGCCGTTAGGTAGGTCGGTGGCTTTGGATTTCAACGTGTTAGAAGGGCCTCTGCAGATGGATATTAGTTTGCGCAGACCCCTCTCTTAATAGTAGAGCCCACTAGACTAGGGGAATTGAAGATGTTGTGAGCGACACTCACCTTGATTGCCGCTCGCCGAATCGCAAGCAGGAAGATGCCGACTCAGAAGGTGGTGTGAAGCCCTCTTGCTTGCAGATAAAGAAAGGGTATGCTGGGTATTCCTGCCAGCGCCCGCTCACGAAGTAAATGTCGAGCGTGCGAAATTCTTGGGACCTAGTCGACTAGCTCTACTCAACAATAAGAATGACTGCAGGACGGAAAATGATAAAGTAAGGACTCGTGAGAAGCGAGAACGCGGGGGTCCATCTCTGTGCTCTGTGCTCTGTGCTCTGTGTTGTGTGTTGTGTGTATGTTTGTAGATACTTGTACGAAAAACATAGCAGCATAGTACATATCCTCGGCCCAATGCATAAAGAGAAATGCTTAGATTGGATGAGGGACTGGACGAGCAATACGGAGAGAGCAGGGAGCAATCGACCTCTCTCTCTGCCTCAACACCAATCCAATCCCCCGGCTCCCCGGGTTAGGATACTCCACTAATCTTGGTGACGAGTCCTCGACATCTACATCTGCTTTCATCCGCTTACCCAGCCAAATAATACAAACCCAGCAAGTGCAATCGCCGTCACTGGTCGGCGCGAGGCCCCCTTCCCACCGGACGTCAACCGAGTCCTCGCACCACCTCGTTCCCACTCAATCCCCCCCCATTCATTCCATCGACCATCACGCTCATCCCCTTCTTCCCTTCTACATCACTCCCTCACCCACTCTCCCCTCTCCTTCAGCCTCTAGACGAGGAGAACTCCCTGTGGCATTCTGATTTTACTCGACTCGGTCTCCATTCTTTCTTGCTGGAAGAGGACAACGTCACCCGCTCCTTGTAAAACCCTTGTTACTCACACCTGCGATATTCCATCCAGTCCTTATCCTCGACATCTTCGTCTCCTCATTGCTGGACATCGAAGCCCCGCCAAGATTGATCCCTCCTTCCAGAAGCCTTGCACAGAGACTTGGTTCTCCGACCGGACACCCTCTAACTCGTGATACAACGGGCGCATGCCATACCGATAAAAGTCTTTCGATCCGCGCCAAGCTCCACTACGTTGCACACTCCCTTCCATTTCTCACCATACGCAACGAGACAGCCACTCGGCCTTTGGCAGGAGACATCAATTCCCAGATTGGCTCTATCGCCCGCGAAATTTGGAGACAAAAGCCGAGCTATTGAGAACATCCCCATTGGTATGTAAAGATATGTCGATTGATGCCCCCCTCTCTTATTGACCCCCGGCGCCCTTTTTGTCCCACCTTTACGTTTCGTATCATGGGGCATTACATGCACACGAGCTACGTTTTTAAATCGCTCCAGTGATCGGCGGGCGGCCAGAATAGCCCTGACCCCAATTGACTATCGCTGACCCCCCGATCTCTCAGATACGGAGTTAAATCTTCTGCGTTTTTAGAAACGGTCCTTTCCGAAGGAAGAGTGTCAACCCCAGTAAAGCCGCTACCTCATTTACCATTCTCGGTATTTCCAAGGCCTTAAATTTCGATTCCAACCTTTTCCTTTACTACCATTCGCCTCGTTTGTTTAGACACCATTGTGTCCCTCTAGGGAACCAATCCCAACGCCAACCTTCTCTACCTTGACGTATACCATTGCGTGGGTCTGTCAGATCTTTGATATTGCTGTGACGCCACTTGGGTCCAGCATCTCATAAACCAAAGAAATGGCGCAACAGGGACAATCTGGGCCTCCAGCTGGAGGGCGGAGATTGCACATTGCGCATCGAAGGAGCCCATCGGAATTGACTCCGTTAATGAGTAAGTCAATAATTACGGATTTTTGAGGAGCTAAGTATGGGAAAAGTTGTGGTTAGAACGATGTGCTGACTGCAATTATCGTAATTGCTCTTAGTGGAACAACTTGCTATTCAGCAACAGATTGAACTGCTGCAGCAGCAACAGCAGCAGATCGTGGCTACCCACCAGCAGTACGTCAACATGGGTGTCATCCCACCACAGCAGCATCTCTCCCCTGCAAATGCATTCGGTCAAATGCAAGGGCAAATGCCTAATATGTCTCCACATGCGAATGCCTTCCAGTTTCCCCAACAGTTCCAGCAGCAACAGCAGCAGCAGCAGCAACAACAACAACAACAACCACCACAACATGGGGTTCCGATGAACGCTCCCACACAGCCATCATCTCACCGTCGTAACCAATCAGCCCTACCGAACATGGGTATGGGCCCACCTCCAGCACCTTCGTCGGGCGCATCCGGCTCGGGTTTTGGGGACTTCAACCAGCAAGGTTCTGCCGGCGGACAAAATCGCGAAGGTGGAGGGCAGCGGGGAGGTCGAGGTGGTGGTCCTCCAGGTAGTGGGCATCACCGTCGTCATTCACTCGCGTTGCCAGAGGCGAAGAGGGCCGCGGAATTGGCACAGCAGAAGAGAACTACAGCAGGCTTCCAATTCCCCGTTCCTGGAGCTGGTGGGGCCACACCGACCAGTACGAATAGGCCAGCCAGCCCGTCAGAGCTTAACACACCGTCGACCGAACTAGAAGAGAGCAAGTCTTCCCAGGAGAAACAAGACCAGGGAAATGGGAATCTTACTCCTCAGGGGAGCCTAACCGCTCGAAGCGGTAATCGTGGGGGGGCTCATGGAAGGAGCCAGAGCATGGCTGCTGGCCGTGGTAACCCTCAGGGGCGGGGGGGGTCGTTTCAGTTCCCGTCGCCTGCTTCTACAGGTGGCGATAGTGCAAATACGCAGAACACGCAAGACTTTCAACGCCGTGGCAGTTCTGGAGGCCACAATAGAAGCGCTTCTAGGAATTTTGAAGGCAATTGGAGACAGCAAAATAACAATCAGACTCAAGACCAACAAGGGTCCATAGGGCAGCATCAAATCATGAATCAAAACCAAAACCCCGGCGCAGGTGGATTCCAGCCAGGTCACCGCACCAGGCCTTCGATGGGCCAGTCCATTGGATCCATTGGGGCATTCCAGTACACGGGCCAGCCTCAACTTATGCAGCTTCCACCAGGTGCACAGGCTATGCTTCTTCAGCAACCTCAATTATTCGGAGGACAGCAAATCCCGCAATTGCAAATTAATCAATTACAGGCCCTTCAAGCCGCACAGATGAACGGTCAACAACTCACTGGCCTTCAGGGTAGCCAGCACGCTCAACCACAGATGTCCGCCCAACAACAACAGCAGCAGCAACGCAAGACGCTTTTCACTCCTTATCTCCCACAAGCGAGTCTCCCAGCACTATTAAGTGATGGACAACTTGTTGCAGGAATCCTAAGGGTTAACAAGAAAAACAGAAGCGACGCTTACGTATCTACTCAGGATGGGCTTCTCGACGCAGACATCTTCATTTGTGGCAGTAAAGACAGAAACCGTGCTCTAGAAGGTGATCTCGTCGCTGTGGAACTACTCGATGTAGATGAGGTATGGGGGCAGAAGCGCGAAAAAGAGGAAAAGAAGAAACGTAAAGATACCACGGATAATCGGGGTGGAAGTGGCCCGTCTAATGTTGGTACTAATGATAAAATTGGTAGAAGTGATTCTACTGGAGGAAATGATGACAAGGGCGCTGCGAATGGCGAAGGTGGTATCAAGAGACGGGGAAGCCTGAGGGTCCGACACACTCAGAAAAAGAATGACGATGTTGAGGTTGAGGGTCAGAGTTTATTGCTAGTAGAGGAAGAGGAAGTCAATGACGAGCAGAAACCGCTTTATGCCGGCCATGTTGTAGCTGTCATCGAGCGGGTAGCAGGGCAGATGTTCTCAGGGTAAAACCTTCTGTGATGTGTAAAGGTTGGACTTACTAACTTGTATTTAGAACACTTGGTTTGCTTCGCCCAAGCAGCCAAGCTACAAAGGAAAAACAAGAAGCTGAACGCCAAGCACGGGAAGGGAACTCGGGTCGACATCAACCTGAACGACAACAAGACAAGCCGAAGATTGTATGGTTCAAGCCGACGGACAAGCGAGTTCCTTTGATTGCTATTCCCACAGAGCAAGCCCCACGCGAGTTTGTTGAAAAGCATCAAGAGTTTGCCAATCGCATTTTTGTTGCATGCATTAAGCGATGGCCGATCACATCGCTCCATCCCTTTGGTACCTTGGTCGAGCAACTTGGTGAAATGGGAGATCTCAAAGTTGAGACGGATGCTCTCTTGAGGGATAACAATTTTGGTTCTGATGATTTCTCTGAAGCTGTTCTGCGAAGTGTAGGCTTCGACGATTGGTCAGTAGCAGCTGAGGGTGAAGATGCATTGGCTGCTCGACGTGATTTCAGACACGAGAGAACTTTCACCATTGATCCCAACGGGGCCGAGGGACTTGATGATGCTATTCACGTCAAGACGAGTGACGATGGAGCAGTTGAGATTGGTGTCCACATTGCCGATGTTGCTCACTTCATCAAGCCGAACTCTCTTGTTGATCGCGAGGCCAAGAAGCGTGGTACTGGCGTTTACCTAATGAATCGCACCGTCAGCATGCTACCCCCTCGGCTCGCTTCAGATATTTGCTCTTTGAGCCCTAGCCAAGAGAGGCTTACGGTTAGCGTTGTCTTCAAAGTCGATGCAGCGACCGGAAGGATCTTAGGTGACGAGCCGTGGATTGGAAAGGGGGTCATAAAGAGCTCTGGAAAATTGCTATATAACCAGGTCGATGCGGTTGTAAATGGCGACACAACCGTAAACCTCGATGCTACCACTATGAAGGATATAAAATTACTTAATGCAAGTACCTCCTGTCCGCGCCAGAGCAAGTAAGCTAACTCGAATACCAAATTCAAGGTCATCACTCAGAAATTCCGCGAGGCACGATTTGGACCGCGTACGCAAAACACGCCCCCTCTTCGACTGCTTCATCAGCTCGATGATGAAAATGTTCCTGTTGAGCATAACATTTTCGACTCTACGCCAGCGCATGAGCTCATTGAAGAACTCATGCACAAGGTCGAATCCTCTGTTGCAAGGAAGATAGCTGCGGGACTTCCGGGAAAAGCTCTACTTCGTCGCCAAGCGGCTCCAAATCCAAGGCGTCTCCAAACTTTTGCCGACAGGATGACTAGGCTTGGATACCAGATTGACACCGATAGCAGCGGGAGCTTACAGGACAGCCTTTTCAATATTGAGGACACTGAGATCCGTCAAGTATGTCTCACCTGAGCTTTGGAGTATTAGCCGCCTGACTAACGTGCAATCGTTAGGGTATGGAAACTCTACTCGTCAAGGCAATGCAACGGGCGAAGTACTTCGTCGCCGGAAAAGTCCCGGAACACCTATATGGACATTACGCGCTCAATCTCCCGTTATATACCCATTTCACAAACCCCTCTCGTCGGTATGCAGATATCATTGTCCACCGACAGCTTGAAGCCGTACTCTCAAATGGCGCAATTGAATTTAGCGAGGATGCTGACTCTTTGACTAAAACTGTGGAACAATGCAACACAAAGAAGGACTCTGCCAAGAACGCTCAAGAACAGAGCGTGCACATCGAGTCGTGTCGAATTATGGATAAGAAGCGACAGGAACTTGGAGGTGACCTCATCAGCGAGGCTATTGTTCTATGCGTCTACGAGTCTGCCTTTGATGTCCTCATTCCTGAGTATGGCTTCGAGAAGCGTGTCCATTGCGATCAACTGCCGCTTAAAAAGGCCGAGTTTGACAAGAATAAGCGTATTCTTGAATTGTACTGGGAAAAGGGCGTGCCATCTTCGGCCTACATCCCCGAAGACGAGCGACCCAAAGCTGGTGCCGCCCAACGTGCTGCAAATGCCGCCGCGGCCGCCCGCGAGGCTGCTGCTGCCGAACTGGCGGCCAAAGAGCGTGAAGAAGCCCAGCGGCGACAGATGGAAACTGGCACCATGTCTACTGACGATGTGGACGCGCTCTTTGACGACGACGAGGACATTTCGGAGGTTGCAGAGATCACTGCTGGCGTGTCACTGAACCCACAGGCTATCAACGCCCGCCCAACGCAGAGCATGCCCCCTTCACCCACCAAGAATTCGCCAAGTTCGCAACAGATACCTCACCGCACCCGCTCCGACCCGAAAATGGCAACCAGTGCCGCAGAGGCGCCCGAAGCGAAGCTCACTAACAAAGAGAAGTATTTGAAGCTCTTCGCCCTGAGAGAGCAGAATGGCGACTACATCCAGGATGTGACGGAGATGACCAGAGTTCCCGTGATCCTGAAGACTGACCTCACAAAGAGCCCACCGTAAGTTGAAATGCGGCATGGTACTAGTATACTATCATGGACTGACAGTGAACTGACAGGTGCTTGACAATTCGTTCTCTAAACCCATATGCGCTGTGAGCGGAACTAATGCGCACACTCGTAGCTTCTTTCCAAATCTTGGCCCACACAAAGTCTAGCTTCCTATACGTGGATAAGATCGCAAAACGAATCTTGAGCCCAGAAATGACCCCACAACCACTGTTACGATCCCATCATCATACCTCAAATTATGGCAGTCGATCATACCGCGCTCGTTGGCCAACAATTACTTAGTGATTTTATCTCATTTTACCACTCGTTTCCCCACAGTTGAAGTTTTATTACGGCATCGCTGAACAGAGAGTTTTGACGTCTTGGCATTCCCATATCCTGGTTTGTTGCGGCTCTTCGATCGTCCACTCACTAGCTTCAATATTTTTTTTGTTTTCCCTTATTTCATTATATTAGTAACCGAAGGGGATATCTACTGCATGAGCGCCTTGATTTATTTGCTTAGTACGCCATGTTAAAAGATCAAAGGTTGGAGGGTGGAACTGGAGGAAGGGATTTGGAAGGGAAAGCGAGGAGGTTGAAGAGCGCTTTTATGTGAGTAGGAGTCCGGTAGACTGAACGAAAAGCAAGATGCCTGTGACGGGGACTGAGCGGGTGGAGTGAAATGATTGAAGGCCAATGGTCATGGATCCGCGGAGCTCTGGGCACTGAAACACTAGCTTAGGGACTGGTTTGCTGCAATAATAGTCATGATCACTGGAATACATTTTGCCCGCGCCTCCACGTGTGTCAGTTGCGCCAGTAGTACAGTGTCCTCCGTACTTTTGCCGATGGGTATTTTCTGGGATGCGTGAGGTAATACAAGGGGCAGATGATATGCCGCGCGGTTCCCAGACGACCCGCGCATGAAAGTCTGCGGGTCCGACGGACGAAAAGTTTTCTTTTTCTTTTCCCCTTCGGAAACCCAGCTGCAACAGGTTGGGGCCAGTGAAACGCAGCAGAGACAGACCCCTCCAGCGAGCGGGCTGGCGTTCGCTGGAGGCCGGGTGCGAGGCTCTTGGCAGTCTATAAGATGGAAGGGCAATTGGCAATGCCGCCAGCGGTGAGATGGGCAACGTGAGGGCACGCGGGGCACGGTCGGTGCTGGAGAAGGGTGGAAATGAGATGGAAATGAGATGGAAGTGAGATGGAAATGAGATGGGAGGGCAGCCATCTGCTCCGTACAGAGCACCCCGTAGGTCTCGTACTTGCGCTTTGTAGAGGATATTGGAGGGGAGGGACAGGGCAAGTGCGAAGGCATCGCCGGGTCGTGGGAGGCAACAGTACATGTGGAAGACGGAGGGAGAGAACTTGAACGTCGGATGGGCAGCCATCCTCGAGGCTGGCTAGAGGATGCGTATGCAGTGTATGTGTATATGTGAATATATATAATAGAGCGGGGCATGGACCTGTAGACTGTGACGGCGAGTAGAGGCTCTGAGGTGGGCGAGTTGGCGTGCGGGCAACGGGTGGTGGAGATGGGGCCTTTGTTTCGGTGGCCAAACAGCGGCGGCCCAAGACCCGGTGGAGTGCGCCGGGGTATCTGCAGCTTCATACGATGATACGATTCATACAAAGACAAAATACAATACATGCACCCGCGTTCATGCCAGGTAACAGCGATAGGAAGCCAGATTTGATGTTTCGGGCCATGTACTCCGTACGCCACTTCTCATCGACGGCCCCGGGCCAGGAAGAATCAGAATCTCACCTATTGTATAGCACGGAGCACGGAGTAGATAGGTAAGGAGTGTATTACTCGTATGTACTTGAACTTGCATACATATGTACTAACTAATACTTTGTACAGACCTTACCTACTTGCGGAAACCCACCACTACAACCACCACCACCTCCTCCTCCTCCTCCTCCTCCTCTCCCTCCCCCCCCAACTGCCCCCCCGCCTCCCCGTTCCTCAGCTCCCCCCGCGCTCATCACCTTCGCTCCTTCTTCAATCTACGTTGTTGT